>JAHWXV010128479.1:0-10119 GCA_024586415.1 Phrixothrix hirtus | reverse complement strand
GTACTTTCAAAGCAAGCAAAAAATATCATGAAGAATAAATTTTTTTCATAAATCAATATTTAAAAAAATTTCCCTCTTGTATACCCCATCGCTTTACACATTGTATATATAGAAGAAGTAGTTGTATTATGGGATCCACAAAACAATAACTTAAAATACTAAGTGAACATCAAAAGTAGTTGCTTAAGATACAAAACCTACAATTTTATCAATAATTTCCAATGCCCTTGATCCTCTTGGATTAATAGGACCCATGGCTATTTGCCCAAAGATTATATTACAAAAATTTTGGCAGCTAAATTTAAAGTGGGACAAGTCTGTATCTCAAGATTTATTTATAACTTTGACGCAATTCTAATCACAATTGCCAGCTTTAAATACTATAGAATTTGCCAGACTAATTGCATTGAGATACGACTACACAATTTTTCGGTCACGTCATTATCTACATATGGTGGACGTGTCTATTTACCCACAAAAGATAATTTAGGGAATAGACAAGTATCGTTAATTGTATCCAAAAGCAAGATAGCAGCCATAAAGTCTGCAACGACCTCGGCTCGAATTGTACTGTATCTTACTTTTAACACGCCTTACTTCAAATCTATTTATTTTTGGAGTTATTCGAAAATAGCTTTTTCGTGGCTTACTACTAAACTCGCTCGTTAAAAAACATTCGTCTGCATAGAGTCGCAGAAATTCAAGAATTGGCCAGAACTGGTAAATGGAATCAATATGAATCCAGCCACAATACTGTGTATATAATTGCACGAGGTTGCACTCCTCAATAATTAAGCAGCTCAACACTTTGGCCTAATAGGCCACATTGGTCGATAAAAGTACACAAAATTGACCAATACCGGCGAACATAATAAGGATTAATAACGTCCCAGAAACGCGTACAGTAACTTTAGTTCACATGATGGCCAAAATGTTCGATTGCAACATAATAAACAAATTTTCATCTTACAACATTTAATTTCGTTTTACAAATCTTTGGTTCATTAACAATTGAAGAAATAAACGAAGTTACAATTTTGGTAGTTAAAATGGCACATCCCGTATTGTTTACCGGAAAACTATATGCATTGGACATGGGTGAAAGCGCACATGGCAACAGCAAATTATGTTCTTTATGCACTTTATTTGATGAAAAAGGATCATTCGTGTGGCAAGTAGATTGAGTAACACGCATTTCGCTTACACTAAAAAACTCCATGCAGTTTTGCCTAGCGATAGCCAGGTAGCCTCTTACCCATTTAATCGTAACTTACGAGCATAATCGCTTATTACACTCAGTTGTCAGGCAGTGTTAATATCTATTCGAAACACCTTTGGCCTATAAACTCCAGAAATGCTGTTTGAAAACCATTGCGCATATGCGTTATTTGCTTTAAACAAATTCTAGCATATTGCAACCAATAGTGGGGAATTTAACTAAATCACAAGTTACTGAATATAAACCGTTTGATTCCATCAGGCTTGATTGTGCTGAGCCAGTTTTAATAAAAGGGCGGTAAGACAAATCATAAACTTGTGAAATCAAATATTTACTTCTTGGAATTGGTGGGTGACTTAACTACAGCATCTTTCTTAGGTAGATTAAAGCAATTTGTCGCACATAGAGGTCTGCAAAATTTTATTCTTTGAGAATGTAACCAACTTTGTAGGTACGAGTAAAAAATTAATAATTGCTAAAAGGGATCCAGTCGTCAAACAATTTTGTCTAAGATATAAAACTGCGCAGAAATTCGTCGGCCAATTGTAAAAAGAGATTAGAGACGTAAAACATCATCTAAGTGGAAGAGGCAGTATTTTCACTTTAATATATGAATGCTTCTAAACTGTATTAACGCAAATAGAGTCCATTTTAAATTCAGTTCTTGGTATCCTTTATCTCAAGATTCTAAGGACCTTGAAATTCTCAGATCTGGTCATTCTTTGATGGGCTCTCTGCCAACAGTTACCTGAAAGAGACCAGTTTTACTACGTTTCCTAGAAATTACAACAGCTTCAACAAATGGTTTTCCATCTTCGAAATCGTTGATCAAAGAATACGTCAACAATGTACAACAACAATGGTCCAAATGGAAATTTTAAAATCAATAGAAGCTCAACGAAGGCCAACAAGTTATTGTAAAGGAAGACAATGTTCCTTCTTTATGCTAGAAGATAGGCTGAACTTTCGACAATTTTCCCGGCGCAAATGGTGTTATCCAGGTAGTAAATATATTAATCAAAATTACCGTTGTAAAATGCTCTTTTTCAAAAATTTGTGTTTTGGCAGTCGAACAATCAATTAATATCGAACGAAAAATCATATAAGGCCGGCAGGATGTTCGGTACCTTGTGCCGCGAATAGTATCGAGATTATTGTGCCTTTAAAATATGTGCCAGTGTGAAGTGTGATAGTGAGGTAACGCTAAGATAACTTAAAATATCATTCCATGCTGAAGCTAAGGAACTATTATAAAGGTAGTGTTGATTGCTTTTTTTAGACCTTTCTTTAATTTTTTATTTGTAACATCATAATTATGCCACATTTTTATTCTTCTAAGGTTTACTAAAGAATTAATTTCAACTAAAAATATGTTTTAAGCAAAATAACTAAAGCTGTAAAGGCTCGCATATATAGTTCAAAATTTTAATCTTTTTAATTATAAATATAAAGAGCATTATTAATTTTAATTCAATTTAGATAAATAACTTTTAAAATGACTTTTAGTTGCTTTCCAACTTTGTAATAAATAGATGACGCAACGGAAACGCTTGACGGGAAAACAGTGCGTAGCCTAGTTAAAGAAAGTGTTGATTTCATCATTAGAACAAAAATATTAATTTGCACCAACATGTCTAAGAATAAATAAAATTTTCCATATAAACATTCCTATACACAAATAAAGTAAATTAACCATTAATGTAAATTAATTTCTTGTAACAGCACTTTAGGTTAGGTTGTTAGAATGTTAGAGAAGTAGATTTGCTAAACAAATGTAAAGGTTCACAGGAAAGTATATTTAAAATTTGCAAATTAAGTTTTATCAAGTATACTGACGTCATCCTTAAGCTAAAATTTAATTCTACATTTCCGTACATCGACAAATTTTATGCAAATTAACGTGGGAAGCGCATGCAGCAATAAACCGATAACCAAATTTAAACTCATTGCTTTAAATTCAAAATGCAAGCAAGTTGGACGAACCAACTATGGAAGGCTATAGAAACACCAAACAACTAAATATATTCATCTTTCCCGATAAACAACAGCCGACGAAGATTCGTAATGTTACAGTGTCGTTATTCAGTAACTAAGTTAATTCAGTCAAAGGTGATTAGGTCATCACCATGAATTGGTTTAGAGAAGGAAGCAATTAGAATTTTATGAACCCAGGAGACGTCAAGTTCGCTAAAGATTAATAAATTAATCTCAACATGGAACAAAATGTGTAAAAATTAAATATCCTTAAACTAAAAGTTATCAATAATTATGATACCGTATTTTAAATACAGAATTTCTGTTTACTCCGTTGGCTCACAGATGTTTGCGAGCTTTGCGGAAAGTGTCTAAGTCGCGGATCATGAAACAAAAATTCGAGACCACGACAACCCTATCCTTAGATTAAGAGTGATTACTTGAAGGAGCCACGCGGCGATAAATGCTGTAATTGTAGTTCCTCATTAAGTCTTGAGGTCTATTCTTCCCTCGCAACTTCAACCACTATCTTTTTTCATGCCTACTAGGGTTTAGACGAACTTGAATGTGTTTGAAACGACAGTACGATTTTTACGTGCTGAATGTCACAAAAACGTGGTACTTACGATTTTATTTGCTTGTCCGAGAGAACAATATCTTTAGCATTCCTTTCCGTCCAAGAAATGGCGTCCTGGATGGATATGGACCTAAATCCCAGATGCAGAAGCACTCCACCGAGACCAGATGCACGTAGAATTAAACTAACTCTACTAATTTAAATTAATAGACAAAGTAGTATATCATTTCAGTTTAATTCTAAAGCCCTTTGAAAGTCACAGAAACAACATAATGAAGTCTGTCATCAAATTTGTTTTAAAAACTTTTATTACGTACGTTATATTGCAATGAGTGGTGTAACAGTTTGCACGGGATCACATCCACAATTATATTTTTAAATGCTTACGTGTTAACCTTGGAAGAATTTAGGTTATTGTAAAATGAAGAGGCCGTCAATAAAACTGATCTCTAAACGATCACAAGTAATTGTTTATGTCCTGAGATACATAGCGATATGGATATGTTACTTTTTGCTATAGTAAAGCCGTTTAACAATTTTGAAAGTTTATATTCGGGCCACTTATTAATAGCCTGCATGTTAAGGTCGTTAATTGTGTGGGAGTTTATATTAAAGGTTAATTTTTAAAGATGTCGAATTTTTACATTTATGCGTGGTTGCATCAAACGAAAACCTAAATAGTAAATAAAATTCGGAACAATTATACGATTGATATGGTATGTAACAGCAATGTACTTTGAGCCTCACTAAGTGACGGATAGACGGTAGATTGATGCTACAGCAGATTCAGTAACAAGATGGATGCCCCACTATCAACATGCGTTGCATCAAGTTAGCAATCTGCAATGAGATTTTGTAGTAGTGGAGGTGTTAGACCAATTGAGATTAGACGCAGGATTATAGCGCAGTACGCTGATTCATATTTGTCCCTGCAGTAAGTATACGAGTGGTGTAGAAAGTTTAAAAGCAGCGTAACTTCTGTGGGGGACGATGAATCAATGAGCCCTAGGTTCGCTGTCACCAACCAGAAACGAAAAGACCAAGCAAGGAGTGGTGCCATGGCTCAACGCCGAAACCAAAACAATTCCACATTCAACCATTAACGGGAAAACATAAGCTCATTTTCTTTTGAGGTGCAGCGGCAATAATTTTGGAGCATTACATGGAAAGGGGAGTGACCGTAACCAGTACTTTTTTTTACTCAATTCAGGTATTCAGCTGATTGAGATATATAGATTCGCCTGTTCAGACCTGGTGGTTTAGAGAATATCGCCAGGTTAATGAGTGTCGTACGGCTGAACCTACTTAGGACATGTTCCTCGCTTTTTTTGTATCGATCGAGAGGGGTGTTGAAGGAGTCTCTCCTTCATCTTTTATCTTCTGGTCGCTGCTCTTTCAATGAGGTCAGGTGCTTCCAGATCCTTTCGTAAGTTAGAACTCCTCATGGAGAACGGTGCCCCAGTAATCACGCGTAGCAGCTTGTTGTGCAGGATAGTGATTCTTCTCAAGGCAGCTGAAGAACCCTTGACGTATATCTCTTCTCCATATGTCAAAAATGATATGAGAATGGTGTTCAGTAACTTGTTTTTTTGCTGGAGCGAGAGTACACCACAAGGACCTAGAATTGAATACAGTTTTCTCATAGTGTTTATAGATAAGGCTACCCGTCTTGCATTATGTGACTTCCACGTTAAGACTTTTTGGAATAATAGTCCGAAATACGTCGCCTTGGTTTTAATCTTTACTTTCTTTCTATGTAAGAAAAGTTCCCTGATTTTTTCAGGGTTATTAGAAAAGCGCATCAGTTCAGTTTTATCTTCATTCAGAGTAATCTTCCATCAAGTAATGTAATTGAATATTGTTTGCGGACACTGTCGCATTGTCGATTTTGTCACTACAGAGCTCCTACCAGCCACTACGATGGCAGCATCGTCTGCGTATTTCAGGAGTTCTGCATTTTGAAAATTTTTAATTTTAGAATATCGTGGCGAAAATATTATTCAGAGCTGGGGAGAGGACGGAACCTTGCGTGATACCCTCTACAGCTTTACGTTTAGAAGACAACGAGTTGCCAATTTTTATTTGAAATGATCTGTTTGTTATGAAAGATAATACAATTTTGGTTATCGAAAATAGTATGTTTAAATAGTACATTTTGTACAACAAAGTGTGTCTCCACACCTTGTCGTACGCTTTTTCCACATCTAAAAATGCAGCCAGTATACAGAATTTAATAGGTTTTGCTCTAGCTACCATGGCCTTGATATTTGAAAATCTGCAGAAAAACACACGCTCATTTTCTTTTGGGGTCCAGAGGGAATAATTTTGGAACATGATATGGAAAGGGGAGTGACCGTAGCAACTACTTCTGATTCAAATTATCTTAAAAATATACTTCGCATTCCAATCAGGATAAACGACGAGGACTTCTGACTTCAGGTGTATTGTTACAGCATGATAACGCCCGAACGCATACAGTCCTTTTGACAGTTAAGTTTATCCAGGAGATAAAGGCTGAATGTCTCTTACACCCACTTTATTTACCAGACCTCACCTCTAGTGACTTTCATGTGTTCCGACTGCTCAAAAGAGCGCTGGCTGGCAAGCATCTCAGAAGTGACGAAGAAGTTAAAACCTCGGCGCACGAATGGCTACTGTCACAATCACAACTCATACGGGTATCCATGCACTTCTGAAGAGGTGGAATATTTGGATTCAACGTTATGGAGACTACGTTGAAAAATTATATCTATGACTTGTTTTAATTGTTACATCATAACATTGTAGCACTTTTAAGGTTTTCATCTGCTACACCGTTGTACTTAATGTTGAGTGTTCTTTTGAACGTACACGTAGTGTACTGGAATATAAAGTGATACGAAAACGGTATACTTATTATATACTTATGACGGTACAAAAATTTAAACGCTTTACCGTATCGCAACGGTACGAGTGCTTAGAATACAGATAAAATGAAATAATAAGGAATGGCAACAGTATCTTGCATGCCAAAAATATTTAGTAATATAGAAGAAGTTTTATAGATTTCTGTGTGTAACTAGGAAAAGATACTGAGCTGTCAGATGCCGATGGAGTTCAATTTATTATCAATGTATAATCAGCAAACACTTAGTATTTTTGCAACTTCGCATTCATTAAAACAGGCGAATGGTAGCTCAATTAGCGCGGTTTCGCATAACGCATTGGAATATGTTAACTACACTATTTGAAGCATTTTATATAACAATAATTACGCCGGAACTTAGCTGCAGTACAGCGCGCAAGTTGATTCTTTGCCTATACTTTTAATCACTTTGATCATCTTCCAATTTTATGCCTTTCAAATGTAAGGATATTTACGCGTTCTTCAAGGAAATAAGTTTTCTAGAAAGTACCACAGGCAAGCGGTTTTGTTTCTATTAAAAATAATTCACATATGTATTTAACTGATGATAATTCATATATAAATTAATCAAATTCTTTACGAAAATATATAATTTTAGTTAAATATTTCTCTTCATTAAACACAACCATGATAGCTTGAAGCTATATATCATATTTAAAGCATGTAAAAAAGCAATTCAGCTAGCTAATGTTTTGTAAAAATTAATGACAAAGCATTTCTAATTTATTAATGCACAATTGTACAAAGAATTGAAAATTAACACCCCATCATGTAAAGCGGAAAATTTCGTTACTGTATCTACTTCGTTCCTGTTTCAATCTATTAATCAACACTAATTCTTACCCTTGGAAAACACTTGACAACTCCAATCATTTATTGTACATTTATCGTTACAAAAATGTTTTCTCAAGAGAAAGTAGTATTGTGTTTTTACTTTCACGACGATAAAAAGTGACAAATTGCATAGAAATTGTGGTATTACGTTGTAATTAATATAATGCTGATAATTTATTAATATTTATGTCATTTGTCTTTTGATTGATTGTATCCTACTCGGTTTAATTTAATAGCTGGTAACTTTTTCCTAATTTCCAGATTCGTTCGTTGATATTAAACAGCGACACAACAATTAAAACTTAAATTTCCATGAAATTGAACTTCTCTACTCCTGAATTGTTTGCTTTGTCAGTTTGTAACTTGATTTTCACGTTTTGTTTTAGTTCAAAATCATACAGAGTATATATGTATTTGTCACGGGTAAAAAGTGATTGGTCCGATAGGTATCGATATAAAGGGTAGAACCCTTTGTGCGTTTGTTTATACCCGCACAACTGTCTGAATGTCCCCATCGAAATCACCAACCATTCTGTTAGAGATAGGGCGGAATACGGTATTTGTAATTACTAATTACACATGTTCCCCACAAACGATACATGTATCATGATCCGACGTTACGATATGAGAACAGGCATGATTTCATTACTGAGTTGCTTGTGTTCAATTTTGAAACAAAGTAGATACTGTTCTCTGTAGACTAATAGACTATTAAATATAAAGATAGCCATAATTGTTTGTAATTAGGTTCCTCATATTAATTCTCTAGGAAACTATTATTTTATAAATAAATATTCTACTTTATAAAAATTCTCACGTAACTTCAAGAAAAGCATTTTCCAAAATTAACATTTTCATTATTTCATTTAAACCTAATTAAAGTGGGTAGTAGAATTGTTAGTTAGTTACCAAGTTAACTAAACTTAAAATTCTGCGCGCTATCTTGATATAATCTTTGAAATATTTTTACTTCACTTTTTTCCTGC
This sequence comes from Phrixothrix hirtus, assembly GCA_024586415.1. Lineage (NCBI taxonomy): Eukaryota > Metazoa > Arthropoda > Insecta > Coleoptera > Phengodidae > Phrixothrix > Phrixothrix hirtus. Next base: position 1,624 of record JAHWXV010128479.1, on the reverse strand, counting down.
AGTAATTTGGATAATGACAGTCATAGGACACCCAAAAAGTAAAGGTAATAAGTATATTACCCTTAAGGTGACATTAATTTAATGATAATATAATATTCGAATAGATAGTAACGCAGTAACGTAAAACTCAAGTAACCAGTCTTACAATAAAGTCTATTATAATTGCATATATGTATGTATAGCATTATATATTACACAGTCGATAGCAAATCTACTTTATTGTAGTGAAACTTTATCCATAAACTTTGAGTTATAGTTTTACAATGCTGCTAACTTTAACTTTATTACCTCAACAAATATATACATAGTTAGTCAACAACAACATTTGCGAGCTTACGTCTATTGCTTTCTTGGGTTTATTAATTTAAGTAAAATTAGTCACTAAGATAACTCTCTTAATTACCAAAGATAATTTACAATCATTTGGGACACGTTTCAGTTGCGTAGTAGTAAAGTTCCCACTGTAATCGTATTTGAAAGAGGAAATATACAAAATTTTATATGTAGTGGGTTTAATCTAACCGTATTGAAACAAAGTTAGAAATAACAATAATGTTGTAGACGATTCCAGAACATTTCACGCAACTAAAATAAATGATGTAATCATAAATGCGCTACGCCATTGGAATTTATTACATAAACATTATGATCAATTTTATTCCTTACTATGCTAGAGTTTTTCAAGAATTTTTCTTTCTATTTAGGTAACTGTTCAAATTCATTTATTTTTAGTTTTACAAAGAATCTTGTCGTGGTAAAATCTGTTATAAACAAATAGAAATTTAAACGTTTATTATTAGAGTACTGCAAAATAAATATTTAAGTTGAATACGTATAAAAATAAATAATGTTAATTTAGTGAATATAAATAAACACTTTTAATCAATCAACTTACATCGGTATTAGGTATCGGATTTGTTATTGAGAGTATGAACGCTTGAACTATTAACAATTAAAAGCTAGTATTAATTATTTTCTATATGTCAGTAACAAGAAACGCCAAAAGAAATATGGAGTTGATGTTGGAAATGTTGCAAACGGTGCAGTGTGCAAAATGAATTTCAAGCAAAATGAAATCAAATCCAATAACACTAAATTACACAAAACAAATTGATTCTAATTAAGAAAAAATTGAATCCAATAAAAATTACTTGCAAGAAAAAATTACTAATAAATCAAAATAGGAGATTTTAACCGTTAATACCAACCAAAATAAATTGTAAGATGAAATTAAAATTAGTCAAGCTAAACTACAGAATGAAATTGAGTCGGCCAAAATAAATTAAAAGAAGAAATCACAAAAATATTAATAGAGGAAATGGAATCCATAAATTCAAACTAAAGTAAGTTACAAGAGGAAATTAAATTACATCAAAATGCATTACACGAAGAACTTAAATTAAGTAAGACTAATTTTGAAGAAGAAATCACTTCAAGTAAAAATAAATTAAAGGAGGAATTGCCTCTGTTGTGTCAATCAACTATAGGGAAATAATCAAGAAGCATGATGAACTACATCAAAACTTTGTCCACCTCACAGTGAATAACGATATCAGCATGCCTAAGAAGGGAGCCTCCCTGTCCTTCGTGAATAATTAATAGAGGCGAATGTATAGTAAATTTA
>JAHWXV010128455.1:0-10041 GCA_024586415.1 Phrixothrix hirtus | reverse complement strand
CCACGAATGTAACCTACGAAAATGAAAAATAACTAAAGTGAATTTGTATATACAAGGTGAACAAAATATTATAACAACAATTTAAATGTGTGCGCCGACAGGACATGTAAGAGATTTACCTAGAACCTGACTCCCTAAAACAGCTAGATAGGAAGAAAAAGTGTTTGACGTTCTACTTTCTACTATAGAGAACCCACAAAATTCTTCTTTCCAGGTTGCAGAGAGCAACGATGTAAGTCAAACATCAGTTTTAAGAATTTTCAAAAAGAATAAATACACGCCCTATAAAATCCAATGCCTTTATAGGAGAATGGAATTTTGTTTTAGAGTGACGGAAATGAATAATACAGATGAAATTTTTTCTAAAAGAATAGTTTTCTCAGACGAAGCGACATTTTGTCTTAACGGTTTTGTTAATAGCCATAATTATCAGTATTGGTCATCAACAAATCCTCACTGGATGCGGGAACTACATACTCAGCATCCGCAAAAACTTAATGTTTGGGCTGGAATAGTTAGTAACCAAATTATAGGTCTCTTTTTCATAGAAGATAATCTCAATGGTGCAGAGTATTTACGGCTTTTACGAGACCAGATCGTACCTTCTATCACTGAAAAGGTTCCAAATCGACGCGGAGGGGAAGGGGTTCCAGACGAAACCATATGGTTCCAGCACGACGGGGCCCCACCTCATCATGTTGTTCCCGTCAGGAACTACCTGGACGAAGATTTCCTAAACCGTGGGATTGGATATAGAGAGTTTATTGAATGGCCGTCAAGGTTAACTGACCTTAATCCTTTGGATTTATTTCTTTGGGGACTTTTGAAAAACGTTGCGCATAAATTAAAGTCAGAAAATTTTAACAATCTTGCTTAGAGAATCAGAGCTGAAAACAGAGCATACCTCGTCAGTGGATTCAAACCAATTTAAGAGAATTCACCGATGGACTGGGCTATTGGCAAGCCGAAGAAGACTGCAAATTTGAACATTTATTAAAATAGGTCATGTTTAGTTGTTAGTTTTTATTGTTACCTCTTACTGTTTTTTTTATCAATAAATTATTTGTCAAAAAACCTATGTTGTCATATCTTCATAAATAGAACAGATGGAGCCCTGCTACTTTTAGGTTATACTGAAGTATGATAGAGGATTAATATGCGATAATAAAAAAAATACTATTGCATTTAAATTAAAAAAGGTAGAGTTGTTTTCGAATAAATGCTAACTCTAGCAACAATAAAGCTCTAACCATCTGATCACGAACGACCGCCTATCCCCCTATTCAAAATTTGGTGAATATCGGTCCAGTACTTCTCAAGATATTCGACCATATCCAGACTTGAATAACCCTTATCTAAATATTTAAACAAAGCTTGAAACGAAAATATGCGCTTTATGTGGATTGAAAAATTATTTTTTGAATGTGTAAGTTTTGTGTAAGGTTCATTTCTTTTAATATATAAATCAGCATAACGTTTATGTAAATTATTTTTGAAATATTTCATCACTAATATGTAATAAAAAACGAAATTAAATAAATACTCACCTGTACATTAAGCACGCTATAATATCTCGGCAATTTATAATTTGCACAACATAAATTAAATAACAGCAGCTGAGCGATTAACCCTGACCACGAAAAAGAACTTGCTTTGCGGTAGGCTCTGTACCAAAAGAAAAAGTAACATTCCACAGGAAATACTATTCAATAAGAAATAAATTATAAAAAAGGTGGCCTGCTAATAAAATAAAATTTCTAAGTTAAGATCACTAGAGCACCTGCTCGTTAATCATATTGGGTACACATGAATGAAGATGGTTGTATTTTGCTAATTTATTGTTAAACGTCGAGAAATATCGTAAATCAAAAGTGTACAGGAATGTATGTATGCTTAATGAGTAAATTCAGTTTAGAAAACTAATTTGTATATATATATATATATGAAGTCATTTTTTAAATTTCTCTATTTGAGATTGTAAATTTTAAGACAAGTATTTTTTATACATGTAAGCACAAGATCTTGAGTTCGAGCCTCAGCCGATGCAAAAAAATTTTTAATATGTATAAAAAATACCTGTCTTAAAATTTACAATCTCAAATATATATATATATATATATATATATATCATGTTAAAAATCCCTACTGGGGGTTGGAACATCTCCAATTGAAGGCGTGAAGGCAAAGGGAACTTCTGCAATCCGCATCCTCAACTACAAAAGCAAAAATAAACGAATATAAATAGCTAGTCTTTTACAAATTTATATGAAAATTGAAAATGTGGTAAGAAGACAATTTATAGTTAAACAAAATTAATAATTTTTAGGAGATTTTTAAAATTTTAAATTATTAAACAAAACGATAAAAACGCATCTAAAATGCTAAATATCAAAATATTGCTAAATATGAAATGAATTTATAAATATCCCCGATACGGGGGGATTGTATTGCATCACTCTTCCTCAATAAATTGAGTTTCGAAGCCAACCTATTGTTTTTACAAATTTAATAATCTCTAATGATATTCAATAAGTTTTAAATGAATTAAACAATAAGTTATTAGCAAATATAAAGTAAAAGATTACGTTAAAAATACACTCATAGGCAAAAACTTTGTATTCTTATATGTATGTATTTCTGTTCCGATGATTTCTTATAATGTTGATATTTATGTGTTAAATAAGATAAAACAAAAAGTTCACTTATTAGTCAAAAACTCGAAAAACTCTAGCAGTCTAGGATCCGGTATTTTGTCAATAACTGTAAAAGAACTTCCATAAATTGCTGTTTAGGAATGACTGCAAAACGCTCAACTAATTTTTACAATATTATTTGCACTAACCAACCTTTATGGGAAGTATCTGCTTTGTTTGGTTTAAGTTCCTTGTATGACAAATATACAGCAACATTCAAATAAAAATAACTATTAACGTTCATGAAAATTTAAACAGCAACATAATTAATTCATTTGCGCATTCATAAATTTATACTACGTGATCAGATAAAAATAAGATGTCCCTAGCCATGAAACAAACGTAATGTAATGACAAATTATTTGCTGTTAAGTTGCTGCAATTATTTATCGAGTATCTGTCTTTTATTTGTGTAAATAAAGTTATTTTTATGAAGCTGCAAGCACGTGAAAATATGTGATTTAAAATTAGGGCATAGAAGCGCGATACAGTTTTTGACAAAAATGGACAATCAGCCAAAAATTGTACACGAACGTATGGCTGCTGTATATGGTGAAGGTTCTCTATTACATTCTGAAACAAAATTCAGGTCAAAGCAGTTCAAATGGGACAGAGAATTAATTGGCGATTATCTCAAAGGTGGACGACGAACAGAGGTAAGTAACGAAGAAAACATTAAGAAAGTTGAAATGGTATTCATGGATAGACGGATCAAAGTTTCGGTTACTTCAAATGAAATAGAAATATGCGAACCATCCATTTTGACAATTTTTCATGACGATTTGGGAATAAATAAAGTGTCAGCGCCTTGGAGTCCGATGATCGTAACTCCTGAACAAAAGTTGAGTAGGAAAGAAATTTGCGAAGAAAACTTGGCGTCAGGGCATTATTTTTAAAATTGTAACGGACGATTAGACCTTGGTATTCCGTTGGCGACAATTTTTTGGAATGTATTAAGTATGTGCAGAAGGGTCTACAATTACCGCACATGTTTACAAAGAAACAAATATTTAAAAGTCATTATACACAAATAGAAACTTATTAATTTTGCCCAAAAGTTCATAAGTTCATAAAGCTCACAAAGTCCAGGAAGAAATTAACAACCATGGTTTTGTTAAGTTACGGAACTCCGACTTACAGCCTTGAAAAGGTCCCGTCCGACTATTACGTCTTTTATACATCGCGAGGATATCGAATTTCTGCAGATGAAGAACTAAAAGAGGAGTTGCTAAAAGAATTTCTTTTGGGAAAACGCTGGACTAAATGTATAACTTTCGAAGGGCCGTATATCGAAAAATAATTTGTTTTTCCGTCTTTTTTCCTGGTTAGATAGATTTCATTTTAATCTCTCTTCGTATAATCAAATTAACGAATAATTAAATCTAGTTTTTGTAGTGCAAAGCGCTACTGATTTAACAAATAATAAATATTAAAATTCAAAGTAAGAAAAGAACAGCATTTACGCTTTTACAAATTTAAAAATAGGTATATAAGGATTAAAATAGAACTCTAAGTGACTATTTAAAGTTCTAAACAATTACATTGGATTATTTCCTTGACTGGATTTATAATTATATTGCAATATTTAACAAATTTTTTTAAATTAAATCTTATTTAAAAATGTTTGTTAAGTCCGAAACGTCCATAATTAAAATAAATTATAGCTATTATTTAAGCAGATAAAATTCTTTTATTTACTATCTCAACTATATGAAATATAGTATAGGGAAATTATTGTTTTCGTCCAAAATTTTCGATGTCGACATTTTAGTGAAAATACACGCTTTGGGGCCACGTGAGTCCGAAAATCATGTTTTTAAAAATTGGTCTTTCTGTGTGCGTGCATGTGTGCTGTATGCAAGCGCATACGTGTGCCCCAACGCGCGGTCGCACATGTGCAGGCGGGTGCGCGTGCACGTGCATGTGTGTGCGTGGGGAAAGCGTGGGAGCACGGGCGCATGCGCATGCACTTTTGCATATGTTCGCGTGCGCTGGTGCGCGAGTGTGGGCGCATGCTCCGTCGCGTGCGCGTGCGCGTACTGTGTGTACGCGCTTGAGCATATGCGTGGGTACGCACGTGCGCGTGAACGTGCTGTACGCATGCGTGCGTGTGCGTGTGCCCGAGAGCGCGCTTGCGCGGGTACGCGCGTGCGCGTGTGCACGCGTGCGTGCGTACGAGAGTACTCGTGCGTGTGGGCGTGTGCGCGTGTGCGCGCGTGCTTGTGTGTAATTGTGTGCGGGGGCGCGCTTGCGCGTGCGTACGCAACGCTTGCTCTGGCGCAGGCGCTTTCGTGTGCGTGCGTATGTGTGCGTTTACGTGTGCATGTGAATGTGTGTGTGTGTCTGTGTGTGTGTGTGTCTGTGTGTGTGTGTCTGTGTGTGTGCGTGCATGCGTGCGTGCGTGCGTGCGTGCGTGCGTGCGTGGGTGCGTGCGAGCTTGCGCGCGAGCGTGCCTGGGTGCGTGAGTGCGTGGGTGCGTGCGTGCGTGGGTGCGTGCGTGCGTGCGTATGTGTGTGTGTGTCTCTTGGTGTGTGAGCAAGATATCTCGAAAACGAAAAACCGTTGATGAACGAAATTTTATATTTAAGTTTATATCCATCCTCGAACGTGATTGCAACAATTTTGTTAGAATCCAATAACTGAAAGTGCCACTTTACTCTTGTCATTTTTTGGTTTTTCGAGATTTTCCCGAAATCGGCTCTAACGTTTTTTTTTGAATTATATATTTAAGTTTTTTGTCTACTGTGAATGTGTCTTCTATAATTTAGTTGAAATCTAATGACCGGAAGTGCAACTTTATTCTTGCGATTTTGAAGTTTTTTGCGATTTTTCCGAAAACGTTGTTAGCAATTTTTTTTGAAACTTGCTACGGTTCTTATGTCTTTGACATCCTTTTGCGTGAACTTAGAGCTTTTCCTGAAAAAATGCGTGGAAGCGAATTATCAGGGACAATCTCTGGATTTAAGCAGGGCTTTTCGTATCCAGTAACTTGGATGGGTGTCCGTTATAATTATTGTTTCCAAAATAAACGTATATAATAATTTAATCATTTATGTACACTAGTTGCATATCTATGTGCGTAAGAGAAAGTCGTCTGTTGTCTCACACCGGATTTTTGCACATAGCATCAAATTTTGAATTCTTCCCGAAAAACATTTTTTTAAATTATACAAAATTTGACTATGAAAAATAAATACAAAAATTACCTTATTGTAAATAAATCTAATTATTTATCACGTGTTTAAGTTCTACTCGTGTTCTATATCTAAGGCGTTGATTAAATACATTTATATAAGCTGACAATTATTTAGGGAAATTAAATTTTCTAACATTATCTCGGACGAAGATCTTGACACTGAATTCCTAATGCTTTCCTAGCTTGTTTAACTGAGCTGGGCACCGTTTTATTCATTTTTAATTGAAATTTGTCACTCGACAATTATTGTTATACTTTAATAATTTCGGCCAGAGTAGTCTTATTCATGCGGCTACTTCTAACTTTGTTATTTTTCGACACTTTTAATTATTAGAGTATCGAGATTAATTTAAAATTTACTATTTTGTACGACCGTTTAATTTAAAAGGCGTATCTTAAGGGCACATGAGTAATTTTATATTATTTGCCTCTTTTTGGTTTTACTTTGTACGTCTATAACGTTTGAAAATGGTTTAAATTGTCGTAAATGATTGTAGTATAGTTTGTTATTAAACTTTAACATCACGTTTTTGGGCCAGTCAAATGTGATATTTCAAGTTTTTCGAGTTATTACTTGGTTATTTTATATTCTATTACAATATACTTGTTACTCAAAGACGCAATTTCTAGGAATTTTATTATTATTGCATTAAGAACGTTTCATCTACTTTATACAATATTTATAAGGGTTACAGCACTTTACTTGAGGTTGCGTTTTTGTTATTTGCTTAAAATTTTTACATTGGTTTGCACGTTAGTTGATTTAACTATTTCTGTTAAATCTTTGTCATTTTGGTGTTTATTAAATAGTCTTAATTTAATATGTATTTATCCTATCATTCTGAAGAACAGATGCTTTAGGTCGCGTTACTTTATAAAGTTTATTCTGATTCGGTACTCCTTTTTTTAATTGTCGGATATTGCCCACAACATGTAAATTGATAGGCAACCAATTAAACCTAGCAACAGGTGCCTACAGTTTAAAAGATTTTTCGTTGTGAAGATAAATATACTTTCAGGTAAGGAAATTACTTTACGCCGATTAATAAGTTCATTCTTAGAAATAGCTTGACTGTTAAAGTTTTATAAGATACTCATATAAATATTATTGGTGGTTATTTCATAGAATCGGCAGTTTTTAGATGCTAAGCTATGCGAAAAAACTATAAAAGTATTTGTTACGTTGCGAACTATAGAAATATAAGGTAATATACGTATGTAGCGCTTACGGGTCATTTCAAATTTTCAGTTATATATTTCATATTCACAATTAAACAAAGGGTTTCACGCTATAGCATTGGATTTCTCTAGCAAAGGACATGAAACGAAATGTAAATTTATTCAGTCCTAATAGATGGCACAATAAGTATTATACTGTAAACCGTGGTGAGACGACAATGTATAGGAATAGCCAAAAAATTATTGAAGAGGTGGTTACTTGGGCTAATCAGTGGGATGCAACGGTTAAGCTTAATTTGAATCTATTTAATTTTATTTTTAAAGAATTTTGATCAAATTCATAGTTTGCAGTTAAAACGTTCTGAACAGACTTCGAATAATAATTTCATTAAAGAAAAGTCCCATAATCAACACCACTAATTAAACAACATAGCCTATCGATTAAAAAGTTTCTATTTTAAAACATTTTCAATTATTTATCGAGAGCGCACGTCATAATTTTGCAAGATATGCAAATTGACTATCACCTGTACCCTCATAGGTACTGTACTACTTAATATATTAAACCTATAACGAAAGTTGAAAAGAACATGCAGTAAGGGGTTACCAACTCTTGACGCGACGTTACAATTTTATGTATTAGGTTGATTAAATCAGTACGTGCCCGCAATGATTTATTTTGGTATTCGAACGACCACCTTTACGAATACACATTTCACTATAAAATATATCACTTTATTATTTTTGAGCGATCAAATCTGCCTATGATTTTGTTAGATTTGACGTTTGAATAGAAACCGGGACGATAACACCTGAAAAGGTGGTAAAGGGTAGCAAGCTATTGTGTTAAAACAGCAAGGCGTTAACGGTAACAACTTATCGCGATTATGATGATTCGGTAGTAGGAAGCTTCCGAAATAACTGTATTCTATACAAGTTTTTTTATTATATGCGGCGATGCTTAAAGCTTAGAGTTTAATAGAACTTTTAAAATAAAAATAGCGAGAAGAAAGGGTCCAGAGGCACAAAAAGGATACTATTAATTCTAACAAATCCATTTTGGAAATTTTCGTGACATCGATATTCAATTATAATATTATTATTTATAGGTCTCTTAAATTGGTCTAAAGCGTTTCGTAGAATTTAATTTGAATATAAATAAGATAAAAGCAATTCTTGTCTGCACACTTCAAGCGCACAGCAAAAAATAAAAAATACAAATCCCTGCACATCAAATACGTTCACAAAGGGGCAAGTATTCTATACAAACTTCTATTAAATGATAATACGTGTGTTGATCATGGAATTATAGGATAATAGGATATCGGATACTCGATAAAAACTAATGTTCCGTAGACAGGCAGCTTTATACGGTTGAGGGGATGTACAAAATAAAAAATAAATGTTAACACTCCACAATGGTTTTGAAATCGTATACCGTATATTATGAATGTGTGTCTAATTTGTTTTTATTGCTTGCTTGGTTTATTTCCCTTGAATATATATAAAAATTAGTGGACTATTTGTATTTTAAAACAACTTTTTCGCTTATTAAATAACGTTTTTATTTCTAAGCCGAAATGTAGGGTGCAATGTTTTCAAATTATAATTCAAGTAATTATGAATACACGACTCTTGTTTTCTTATATAATAAAGTTGGCAAAAAACTACTTTCGGCTGTCACGCACAGAGAGCGCTGTAATTTGTTTTGAAGGATTTCTGTTAGTGATATATTTTTTGATTTTGATATTTGATCGATCACATTTAGGTTGCTTTAGAAGTCAATTGTGCGTAATTGTGTTTGTAGCTGTTATTTTAGGGTCATGAAGTGAAAACAAAATTTTCGGCATATTTTACTTTTCTATTTTCGTAAAGGAAAAAAACTGCTGAGGCTCACAAAGAGATATGTGAACTTTATGATGTTGATTGCATAACAGAGCGCACGCGTCAAAATTGGTTTAAAAAAGTTTCATTCTGCAGATTTTTCACTTAAATATGACCAATGCTCGGGTTGTCCAAATCACAGCTATAATTGAAGACAATCATTATATAACTGTTCAAGAGATTGTAGAGAAGTTAAATGTATCGCACACGACAATTGAAAATCACTTCTTAGCTGGATAGTAGGATTTCGCATGAATTGAAAAAGATTTACTTAACACAACGAATCAATATTTGCGATATGTATCTCAAGCGCAATGAAGCTGACTATTTTTTGAAAATAATCATCACTGGTGATAAAAATTAATCTTCGTCCAAGCGGGATGAACCAGCACAAACCATATCGAATAGCATTTGCTGGGATTACAAAGGTGTGCATTTTGAGCGGCTTTCAAGGAACCAGACGATCAATTCAGCTGTTTACTGTCAACAACTAATGAATGGTGAAGCAACAAAGAAAAACGTCCAGAATTGGCAAATCGCAAAGGAATAGTGTTCCATCATGATAATGCAACACCTTACGCGTCTTTGGTAACCTGTATGAAATAATTGGAGCTTGGTTGAGAAGTGATGTCGCATCCCATATACAACCCTGACCTGGCCCCATTTATTTAGAAGTTTGCAAAACCCTTTGAATAGTAAAACTTTCACAAACGATGATGACCTTAAATCGCCTTGGTTCAGTTTTGTGCTGATAAGGGTCAAAATTTCTATGAGTGTGGAATCATGAAGTTGCAAGAAAGATCGTCGTTGCTGCATTTAGAATGCCCGTAAACAATGAAAAGGCACGCCAAAGCTAATACTGTAATAGTGAAGTCATTCTATTCGGCAAAGATTTTTCACAATTATTACATAGCGAAAATAAGACACATTAATCTACGAAGTTCTTAAAGGAGTTGTATATTAAATTAGAAGAAATAAAACAACGTCTTCAACCAACGAAATAAAGTTTTTAATTAATAAAATATTCTTAGTTAGGAAATATTTATTTTATATATATATATATATATATATATATATATATATATATAT
>JAHWXV010128447.1:0-13343 GCA_024586415.1 Phrixothrix hirtus | reverse complement strand
AAAATTGCATTTCTTTATTTAGCTATAATTGTTGCATTAACAACGATAATCAAGGAAAGCTTGATTAAAGTTTGCAGGATTACGACGCCGGAAAGGTAACTTACGCGAACATAAACAAAACATAGAATTGGTAAGAGGGGGTGACCCTGAGTTATTGCATAACTTAAAGAGTCTCAAAAATTAAGCAGTGTTTACGAGCTCTCCATGCTTACAATGATCGCTTGGACACTGTATATGCAAGTTTATACAAATCCCAGAAAACCGGTGGTGTATCAATAATAGCCAAGTAGTTTGGGATTGAGGTAAATATGACTGTATATGACTGGTACTCGCTTCGGATAACTTTGCCGAATCATATTTAAGTCGTTATGCTAATTTATCTATTTGACTTGCTTTTACAACGACTACAAGTATTAAGCAAGGTTTGGTTCAGTAAATAACGGGTGGAAATAAATATAAAGTGATTATAAAAACCACCAAAATCGCGGTGTGTCGATGAGAGGTGGTAGGGATGCTGCCAGCAATGTTCAACGCGCATTAGCTTATAGTAACAATTCTCAAAGTCGCAGGTACACTGTCAGAGCGTTTTATCAAAACGGTAATTCTTACTAGCAGATGTACCGTGGTTTCTTCAACCATTTTAAAATTCATCGCAATCAACCGGTGTCATCTGTCTACGTGATTGAATAGAGGATTGTGAACTGTGGAGTCCCTCTCGCCCTATAAAAGTACAAAGCTATTCAGTTTCCCTGGTTTGTACCCTTCAAATTTAAAAGTGATCGGTTAAGTAGTCTTTGAATTGTATATGAAAATACAAAACATGAAAATAGATAACAATCACGTTAAAATTAGTGTAAACATATTCAGGAAACATCAAAACAAAATATGTTGAAATTGCGAATGTGAAATTTTGACCCATTCTAACAGCACACCTTTAATATCGTATTCATAAGTCAAGTTAAAATTAAACTATTATAATACAATGACATTGTTTACACACATTGGTTTCGGCTCTAGGGCAACCAAAAACGAATTCAATTTTTTTAGTAATACTTCCGATCAAAATTCAGTAAGATACCACGCAGACAAATCATATAACATAAAACTACGTAGGACGCAATATATCTAATAAAATGTTATGTAATAATTTAAGAGCGTCAATTTGTTCAAAACATGGTACTACACATATTACCTCCTGGCAGGAGAAGTAACGTAAAACACGTTCTCTTTCAGGTTATGTGTTGAACAATGGCCACAACTTTTAGGCTCATGTTTTCTGGTGTTGGACTGTGGATTATAACTTGGAAAATGCCTGCCTGGTATGCGAGTAAGTGTATCTAGGTAGAAATCATTTTAGGGGAACTCAGCGCATATAGAATAAAGTTAAGGTATTTTACAAGCTATGAATTTAAAACAGAAAGTCTGTAACTTAAGTGAGTCAATTTTTCCTTTTGCTTTTTATAACCAACAAATAAATTGAACATTACCGCATCACACATTTGTACACATTTGTACGCGCAATGCTATATCTGATGAGATATTGATCCGCTAAATCTACCTCACTCATACGGATCGTCTACAATGACTAATGGTTTTAATTACACTAATTTTTTTCTATTCTTCATCCAAATTAAATCATCACTATGTATGGTAGTCAGCACAATAATTTGCTTTTATCAATCCACTTCAATCATATCAATTTTTCTTTAACTTATTTTTTATGAATATTTTTGGGAGGTTCTTTCTACTGTTATGAGCAGTTCCCATATAATTTATCTGCATTTTCCAAGGACTGCCAAACATCTCCTGTGATTAATAATAACTAACCATGGATGTACTCTCGTTAGTTTGGTTGATGTACTAATCACACATCCCTGAATCCCAAAAACACCAGCTATTTCCCTTGTTTGTATACATTATTATGCTCCAAACATAACCAGAACATGCCTCGCAGTATGTGAAATTCAATTCAGAATCTTGCTTGCCTTTTGAAATAAAAATTTTCCAACTCAGTTTACTTTTCCAAAGTATGAAATTTTCATCCATATGCAAATAATACAATATCAAGAATGTGTTGACGAAATAGTCTAAAATAGTTTTATTCTAAATAGATTTGCATTTTGGTCAGCTGCGGAATCATAATCTTTATTATTGGACAAATGTAAAAATTTTAGCAAAAAAAATCGGTGTTTGCATTATCTTTCTTGTTAAGAAATATGCTGTTGCTGTTGTTGGGCTTCATTAGATGCTGTATTACCACTGGAAACCGTTACCAGGACGACATAACCCGAAACCATATCCTTCTTCAGATAAGATACGCGCTTGCATAAAAGGCATCTGATATCCCAAACTCCGCCTTCAAATCCCCTACACAAGGAATAGTTAGTTTTCCCTGTTATTAACACCACAAATGAGATAATACGACTTCGATGGTTTCCTTCATTCTTACTTAATTTTGAAAAGACCGCTCCTTTGCTAAGAGTTATAACACTATCAGCCTTCTCCCTGCGGAGCTAATAACTTCGAACCATCTAAAAGAACATTCTAAATGAACAATCCGGCTTCACGCCAGGACATAGTACCACTCATCAAGCACTCCAGGTCTCCCAAGAGACCATCAAAGGCTTTTCATTCGAAAATGTAGTTATTCTTGTGACTGTCGGTAAGGGGTTCGATAAAATTTGAAAGGCAAACTTTCCTCTGCAGATTTTTCAGTTGATTGCGTCTCATCCTAAGCATAGGTTATTTGAATTCAAAGGGCATCCTTCTGAACCAACTAATGAGTTAGAGGGTGCTGCCTCGATAAAACCTTTAATATCTAACTAGGGCGCTTCGACAACTCTATACCCTATCAAACGCATAAGCTCTCTGGAGCCCAAAGGAAAAGACTCAGGAGGTAATACACCACCTGATGCCAAAAAGACCCCAAAAAGAGCTAGTCAACAAGAACTTAAACAAATGTCCTATGCCAGGGGTGTACAGTCTACGTTAAGAGTTTCCATTCGCTTGAATGGCTAACCTGAGACGGTTATCCCTTAAGAACAGAAATAGGATATAACCAACAATGATGTGGAAGACTTGGATAGCGTATCTCCTGGTGAACCTATTCCCCGTTTCCACAGCACACGGCTCATACAGGAAATCATTGCGGTAACCTGTGCTGGTGGGCTACGTGAAAAGTGACTTTTAAAGGTCGCGCCTACCCTGACCTTAAAGAAGGGGCGAGAACTCGCTGCAATGGTTTATTTTGCACCTTCTAAACTCATCAAAGTCGCAACATGGATACTGATTTCTTACTGCGACGCCTGGCTAGACCAAATACTGACTTAAGATCCGAAGTCTGTGAGGTTCATGAACGTAGGACGCAAGATACCACTTAGAGGATCAAGTTAATTCTGGGCATTGACGAATCCTCTCTGAAGGTCGTTAAAGCATGCAGATTTGTACCGGTCCTGCCTTTGGGACGTGTAACTTTCCGGTTGCTCCATACTATGGCTAAGGACACCAAAGCTGTGCCACTTGCGTCCACGGAGGAGCACAACCTTAATATCAGTGTCGAACCTCCAAACCGAACAAACTAATTTGCAGCACTGCATAGCGGTCAGCAATCTTTTTGGCAGGAAGTTATCAATAAACTGCATACAAATAGCCCTCACACAAGAACCTTGGTGTTACCAAGGGTCAGTTGAGGATATTATTAACAAAAGAGGTCATATTTTTGAATGTACGGCTACTACATATCCTAGGGCTTACATTTATTTTGGTAGAAACATACTAGCCAGCTCTCTAACGCAATTTTTCAGCAGGAACCTAGTTGGAGTTACTACATGTTTGATAACACAAGAGGGCAAGAAAGAGTTAATTATTTGTTCAGCCTATCTTCCATTTGATTCATGACCCGCCTCCATCTAAGGAGCTAAGGGGTGTAATTTAATTCTGTTGGCAAAACTGACAGGAGCTCTTTATTGGATGTGTTGCTAACGCTCACCACACTGAGTGGAGTAGCACTAATATCAATGAAAGAGGGACTCATTTGTTAGAATACCTCACTACGGCCATTCTTCACATTGTCAATCAAGGTAATGAATCTACGTTTGTCACATCCAAAAGGAAAGAGGTAATCGATATCACACTTTGCTCCCCTGGCATCTCACAGACAATTACCAGTTGGAGGGTCTCCCAAGAACCTTCGCCACAGGTATATTAAGTTCCAAATTAAACTCAATCAACTCTCACAACCTCACCAAGGAAGGAATCCAGCACGTTCAGTGCGTGTATGAGTACACTACTAGGTCAGATTAGTGACTCGATAGACTTAAACCTAGCAGCAGATCTCTTGAAGACTACACTGATCAACAGTTCCATGGTGCGATCACACTTTGGACGTTCTACGGAAAGAATCCAGACGTCTCTATGATAGGGCCAGGAAGGCCAACTCAGTCGCTGACTGGGAGGCCTTTGGTACCTGTCAGAGAAATTATAAATCGGCAATTCGCCATAATAAAAGGAAATCACCAAGAAGTGATGATAGCTTTACCTCGAGAGGGAATTGGAATTCTTGGTTGTTACCTTTTAAAACTTTACAGCGCCAGCTTGGCATTAGGCTATATCCTACAAGCCTGGCGTCAATCCAAGGTGGTCTTCTTACAAAAATCGCTAGGCTATCTCACGAAGGAGCCAAAGCATTTCGCCCAATCAACTGGACATTCTTCCTATTTAAAATAATGGAAAAGGTGATTGCAGAATACATACGCAGTGAGGTTCTGAGCAATTCGCCTCCGCACCATCATCAGCATTTCTACCAACCAGGAAAGGCTGTAGAAACAGCCCTACACGAGTTTTTTTACAGGACCGAAAAGGTGCTGGCTCACGAACAGACAAGCCTGCGAGTTTTACTATACATCGAAGGAGCATTTGATAATGTTACCTGCAACTCTATACACTTAATAGCCTCTTATCATGGTGGACATCCCAACATTTTGTTGTGAATAAGAAACATGTTCAAGGGCAGGACGAAACAAATAGTTTTCCGCAACGTAGCGTTAATTCACCACCTTTATGGAACTTAGTAGGTGGAGACCTACTAGATGAGCTTAACTCTATAAGAATTCTTGCTCAGGGCTATTTAGATAATATTGTCTTGCATATCATTGGGAAATTTGAATCTACTGTTAGTGGTGTCACCTAAGGTGCCCTAAACATAGTCACTAACTGGGCCAACCTCCCTCCGCCAGATGGTCATGAATCCTAGCAAAACCAGAAGGAGGGCTTTTATACAAGGACCTCTCTTTATCAAGCAAAAACCATATGTTGGGTTTCTAATGTAAAATATTTGAGCGTCATTCTCAACCAAAGGTTAAGATGGAAATACCACATATTGAAAGAGCAAAAAAAGCGACGGAGATCTTTTGAATATGCCGCCGCACCTATAAGGTTTCGTGGAGCCTGACACCCTAAATGGTACACCAAATGTATGTAGCAGTGATCAGACCTAAGCAGTACTTTTTTGGTGCCCAGACGTAAGGAGCCAAAGCAACTAAACTCACATCAATAAAATACAACGTACGGCATGGTTAGGAATCGAAAACGCCCTAAGGACAACACCAACTGCAGCTCTGGAGGTGTTTCTTGATCTGCCTCCCTTGTGCCTTTTGATGAGAATGGAGGCAATGAGAGCTGCATCCAGACTGCTTCAATTCGAGCGATGGCGTGGTGAGGGCTACAGATGGGGTACACTTCAACCACCCACAGCTTACCGAGCTTATGCTGGGGTGTGGGTGATCGTGTTACCCCGGTTAGGGCCTTCACCACTATTTTCTGCAATTTCTGGTACGGCGGCGGATTGGACTAATGGTTCTTAGAAACTGCTCGATCGTCAGGACATGATCTGGTTTACTGATGAGTCAAAGTCGAGCATCTCTGCTGCAGCAGTTTTATTAAAAAATCTTCCAAATTGACGTATCCATTTCATTAGGGCACTATGCCTTGTTTTTCAGGCTGAAATATACGCAATTTCGGCCTACGCAGAAGAATATATCAGTAGGGAGTATTACAACCAACACCTCACTATTTTCACTGACAGATAAGGTGCCGTAAATGCCCTATCGAAGCCTAATATATCATCCGGATTAATGTGGGAATGCTCGCAGGCTCTAGCATATAAGAACAACACAGTAACTATTTGCTGGATTCCTGGTCATCAGGGACATACAGGCAATGAAGAAACAGATTTGTTGGCTAGGTCAGGTACTGCTATGTAAACAGCTGCCCCTAATATTGGCTTACCTGATTCCCTTATAAAATCCACGATTGAGGCCGACCTGTTCGTAAGATTCAAAAAATGGTGGGATAAACAAACCTCTAGACAGACTAAAGCTCTAATTTTATTTCCAGCATCTAAGCAAACTCAGTTCCCACTTTTGCTAAGCAGGAAAGCAATTTGAGCTTATAGTGTCCTCCTAACAAGCCAATTGGAGTCCAACAGAATCCTCTCTGTAGGAATTGTAATGAAGCGTTGAAACATCATTTCATCTATTATACGACTGTCCAGCTCTGGGAAATGTCTAACACTGTATTTTTGGGTCGCAATTTCCTGAATCCAACTAAATCCTAAATACTCCCCCGTCCAAGATATTAAGGTTTCTGAAAATCCCAGGACTCAGGGATAGTTTCAACGGGCAGTTGATAAAATGAGTCTAACAGGTCTGAGGGACGTACATTGGTTCGATTAGAACAAAATAGCAGAACAAAAGTCATTAGCTCATTTCTGACGAATGCATAGAGGAAACGGTAAGCAATACCCTTGTTATCAAATTTCCAAGAATAGTTCCGTAGAAACATTTACTAAAAGTAAGTCATTAGGGATTACATATAAGTTTTTGTGATTTTACTACATGCATGATAACATATTGTACTAAATTTAATGAAATTATCAATATAATTTGTTATGAATTGTGAAGTCAAGGGTAAGTACTATATTATTTCACTTTTCCTCTGCTAGAATATGATTCTATTATTAAAAAAAAATGCGATGATACGATAGTAATTGTAATAATTGTTTCAATTCATAACTTTTGTAATCAATAAATTACATGTACCCAAGTGTACCAAAACTATATTTTTATAGATGATAGTTTCATTTTTCTACTTTCAATTAACATATACATTATATGGCAACCTAGTACAAGTATTATTTTTCTAGATCAGTTTATTTCAATTTCGAAAACGGAGTTTTTCGAAGAGTGGTTAAAACACCAGAAGAACGTCAGAAATGCCAATCTTTTTATGTTTATGTCCTCGAAATTTAACTTATCCAATGTGACTGAGGCTTCAATACGATAAACTAAACTTATAATCGCCAAATATTCCGCGAAATTTTTCGAACAGTAGAAGAATTGCGCAAAAAATGAGGAACCTTTTCTTGTTAGCAATTCTACTTAGTTGGAGGGAGAAAACATACATTTTAAAATTTTGTAGTATCAATCATATCCACATGGATCCTCAGAATATATTAAAGGTCTTGGTAGACTTAGTAAGGAATTTGGTGAGTCAAGCTTTAAGACCAAGAGAAGACGAGTAGAACAAATAATACAGACTTGCAGTCGCTGTTACAATATCGACTCGAATGTCTGGTCAACGAGACGTAGCAAGAATAATTATGGAAGCTTCTGAGAATTTTGAAAAGTGTAATTTACTAAAACGAGTCATGAGTATTAAAAGTGATGGTCGATGCTTGACAAGCGATGAAGCTTTAGCTTATTATGTGGACTCGAAATCAACGAGTTGTTCATATTTACACTCAGAAGTAGAGCATGAAAGCGGACTATTGGGTGTTTCGTCCATATTATAGCGTGAGAAAGGCTAAACTAGCTTGTTCTTCTCCTAACGAACAAATTGTTTTAACAGAAACGCGCTCGGAAATTACGTCACAAGGCATTTTAAACAAAACAGCCGAACGTCTTGTCAGTGTACAAAGAGACATTATTAGCAATTTGTTACTCAGTGTGTCATTCACGCTTATTAATAAATAGAGATGTGGTGGAAGTTCCGACTACAGCACATACAAACAGAGATATTTCTAAGAACAAAATTGATAAGCTCCCTACCGAAGTATTAGATTTAATTGTTCCTCTATCAATTGATGCACATGAAACTAGAATTTCCACTCAAGATATTGATGTTGCTATCGATACACGGTAGAAGATTTCACTACATCAGATAGTACTGAAGGTAATGATGATGATGAACATTAGTAGTTGATTCTTTCTTTAATGATAATTATATAATAATAAAAATCTTTACGATTTTAGTCAGCTTGTAATTCTGCTTTTATTAAACAAATTCTTTATTTAGATTATTAGTATGTTAACCGTCAATGTTTTGGTTCAGTGCAGCATGACTGCCGAATATTTAAATAACTATATTATAAATTGTTTTCGTTTCAAATATATGCAAATAATTTATGATTTATTTGTATTTTGTACTGTATCATATATATATTTTTAAAAAAGGAGCTTTATTATTTTAATAAGTATTACCTCTAGAATACTGAAATTATTATAAATATATTTATTCTTGAGTATAATATACAAAAACAGGAAAAAATAATTTTTGTCCAGCTAACTTACTCTAGTCGAGCCACTGTGGGATGGTTCACTAATCGCACCTGCCTTGCAACAACAACAACAACAGGAGATGCCATGAGATTTCCTCTATTGTCCATTGCCTTTCGCCGGTTTTGCAGCGACTTTCACAGACACACATTCATTTGCATTATGCGCAGATGATAACTACACGACAGTATTTTTTACGCATAGGCGGATACGTTGGAACCAAAATATTTAAACTTTTGACATCATTGTTCCTTAGAAGAACTAGATTCTATACCTAGGAGTCATATTCGATCCCCAGGTTATTCGAATATATATTGCATCAATTTTTATACCATGCTTGAATAAGCTGTTGTCGTCAGCATTGTAGGGTTTGTTAAATCTCTGTAGTAATTTTTCCTCGGAAAACAAAGTTAGACCGTATAAGGCGATCATCCATTCGACAATGATCTACACGGGAACTGTTTCGGGATACGACCCTAAATCAAATATGAGGAAATTGCGGGTCGTCCAAAATAAGTGCTTACGCATGACTACTGGCGCCTATTTAAGGGTTTATTCATAAACAGGTCACTAATTGATATTGTTTGTTTCAGGACAGTTCCAATTCCTTGATCTCCGGACTAGGACCCTACAAAGCAGATGCCAAAAATCGTCAAGGGCTGCGTAAAGTAATTCTCACGCCTGTTTAAGTAGAAAGAACAGTTCTTACGCTACCAGATATCTAACTACAGATTCAAATTCTATTACAAGACTCGAATACCTTGTTACACCGCCTGCCAAGAGGTTCATCGTTTACTTTTGATTGTAAGAGTAAATTAAATTTTCTGCTATATTGACGCCTTCATATCAAAATTACTATCAAAACACTTTTCCTATATAGAATTACTTCTAATTTAATTTACCAGTTATAGATCAAACAAAGCAGTAATATAGGAAGATGGCATGTAAAGGACAAAAGAAATTTATGATTTTCGGTTGCCAATGCCTCGGAAGATAATCTTATATGAAGTGTTACTTAACCGTATTATCATGTTCTTGTTGGTTAATATGAGAGGTGTTCATTCTACTTCCGTAATGAAATTTTCCATCATTATGCACATAAAAGAGGTGTCTATAATGTACGTTTATTGTTATAGAAGTCCTATAAGTCCAAACACCTTGTGATCGAACCTAAGTTTACTGCTGGAAGCTTTGTTGCGTTATTTACTAAACTAGATTATGAAGAATGTCCTCTTCCAAATTCGATACTTTCCCTTGCATTCAGAAACGCTTCAGCACAAGTGGTAACTTTTAATAATAAACCAATGACGTCCGACTTTTCATAAAATAATCGAAGAATCAATCAAACTAGGCCCCAGAAAATTAATACCCTAATATTAACAAAGAATTTATAGAAAATACAGACGAGACTAGGTTCGCCAATTTACAAATAATTATAGTTATTTATGGACCGAATGGAACTAGCAAATCTTGTAATTCAACTAAATAAGAAACATAATCTCTAATAATAATTCAATTTCATTGGGCGTTGTTTCCATTCAATAACTGTGACGTCATATTCTATACACTTGTATCACTCCTCCTTCATTTATTTTTTTGTGCATATCTATTCGTGTCCCATGTTATCGTTTCTATGAATTTATTATCAATTAAATGTTAATAAAATTCCACAGGCTTTACGGCCAATTAGAAGTTACCTTGAGTACTAACATTTGCTTGTAAGACAAGCCCATCTCTAAGATTTCCAGTTAAAAGCTGTCTATAAATCTAGAGTTTTATATACTTATCGAAATCGTCATGATCACCAGCATTGAAGATTTTTCCTTCAACGGAACCCTCCTCTTTTGACATTTATTTGTGTTGTAAATCAGTGGAAGATGTACACTTCAAGTACTTGTAACAAGTAGATGATCATTTTTGTCATTGGAATCAGACTCCGAAAGCAACATTCATATCTTGCTCTACACTTTCTTCTATAGTTCTTGAAGTGTCTGCGCCTCACTTTTATCGAAAAATAGTATCAACAACAGCTCATTTTAATTCCGTTTTCTATACAACTAGCGTGTAAAACTACAAAATATGTTTACCCAAATAGGCAATCTGTTTGTACTCGTATATCCTAAAATTATGACTACGGCCATACTTTGTTACCATATATAAACTGAAGATTACTGTTACAATTGTTTATTTAGTGAGTAGGTCATCATTTGATATGAAATTAAAAGGTAGCGAGGAATACAATACAATATAATTTAGCACGAAACTAATAACTCACCAAAACAATGAATGTTTTGTGAAAGAGCCCACAAAAGTTTTTCCACAAAGCTCAGCGATTATTTTAATTGTACCTGAAGCATCCATATGTATTTAGCGCGGTATGTGAATTTTAATAATTTTTCTGTGATGTTTATAATATCCAAGAGATAAAATACGATTTCTATACCAGTTGGAAACGATCGACTAACACAAAGGTTTTCAACGAGTAAGAAAAGAACAAAATACATTTTACTGTAGCGGGAAAGGGATAACATGACATTTCTCTTGCAAATCATAAACAAATATGCAGCTCATGTATGATATCATTTTCTAGTTACTAACTGCAAAATGGAATCTTACAGTGTTTCCGTTTTATTGCATCGCGTCATAGCAGTGCATATCTGCTGTTTTCCTTTTGCAAGAAAAAGTACAATGTTTTGCAGGTTTCCTAGTTTGCATATCATTTTCTATAAATATAAAGTAGTTAATATGCATCACAATCGTGCAATGTATATAAATTGGAAACGTTATAAATTTTATTTAGTAATTAAACGCCTATATAACGGTTGATCGTTTACTATATATATGTAAAGAAGAACAGAAGTAACATGAATGCGAAAACCGAGATAAATAAAACTGAAGTGCTGAAAGCTGTTTTTATATTTATTGATTAAATTCTCTCAAGTCCTAAACAAACAATCCTTGTAATGGATGTATGTGTAACAAAATTAAAATTTAAAAATACGTGAATAAAAGGGCAATAATTTCAAAAGAAGACGATTCTCTGCGGCGTAACTGAGGGTCAAGCCAGCCACCCATATACAGAAAATGACGACAAACGACTGACGTATTTCTTCTTTATTTAAGAAATATACTTCGTTGTACAGGATCTATAAATGCACCAATAGATGCGAACAATGGAATACATTTCGTGGAAATATCTATCCTGCCCGCCAAAAAGGTTAACATAAATTTGATTAACGCTGTTGCCAGAAATCGTAATGCTTTAAGTATTTACACTTGGTAACTGATACGTAACATTACGATTTATACACTGAGTTTATACGAACAACTTTTAATTCGTGTACAGAATGATTTATTCATTTATTCGTCTCAGAATACACCATCAATTAAGAATAAGTTTAATGCTTCGAAAATTTGGTAAATTAATACTTTATGATTATGTATTAAACCACACAGGTTTCTATAAAAAGAATAAGTGGTCATAGTTTTCCCCAATGCTTTTGTCACAAATTTTAGTCATAAGCTGCTTCGAGCTAAAACGATATGTACCAAATACATATTATTTATTGTTAGAATTTTAATACAATCAACACTTTAAAATGACTCAAGTACAACAATGTTGTAATTTCTTCCATAACTTAAATTTTGACAGAGGCCGAATTATCAATATAAAAGAAGCGGGCTTTCCTTTCGTAAAATTGATAGAAGACTAAATCGGGACAGCATTGCTGTCATACCAATATATTCTGCTTGGCTAGAAGAAGGCGTTTAGCGACATTGTCTAACTGCTAAGCCTCCTTGTAGCATTAGTAGACGCGAAGAACGACTTATTCGGCGCATAGGTAGAGGTGATCATTTTCAAACAATGAGATACGTTGATGCAGACTGGATGAACGTTGTTAACAACCGTGTATCCATGGCAATAGTTTACAGGATTTCTTCTTTAAGCCCGAGACCTTGCCCCATTCCAATGGCTTCCTTTAATTACACCTTAAGAATTGATTGGTGTCAAAAAAGGCGTCATTGGAATCAACAATGAAATGACATCGTTTTCAGTAATGGCTCGAGATTTTGCTTATGGATGGATGATGCTCGCAGGCGGGTACGATTATATCGACGAGAAAATATAAATTTATAGTTTACGGAAGGCATCACACTGCTATAGTTACGGGAATCATGGTTTGGGGTGCAATATGTTTTTTACTCACAGCACCTTTTGTATTCATCCCAAGCACAATGGCCATATTTATAACGTTCTCGCGTCAATGTTAGTACCATTTATGCCACCTAGTATTTTCCAACAGGACAATATAAGACCGCATACTGTTAACGTTACCAGAAGGTACCTCCAGCAAGTACATTTGCAAATATTGCCTTAGCCTAAAGATCACCGGACTAATCGCCGATCGAACATGTTTGGGATATGATAGGCTGGCTACTAAGATTTCTGCCGAAGGCCTCTGACAACCTGGATGACCTGCTACAAAATTCCTCAGGGGTACACAGACCAACTGCTACAAAATATGTAATGATGAGTAAATGCGTATTGCAGGCGCTAGTAATATTACTCGCAATTAATTTTTTCCTGATAAGGTTTATGTTTACTTGCAAGTGTTGCTTTTTGGTAAAAATTGTATCACTTAATATATAACAGCAAATCACTGTTTACCAAAGTCTCAAATTTCTATACTTATTTTCAGATATATATATATATATATATATATATATATA
>JAHWXV010128435.1:0-10539 GCA_024586415.1 Phrixothrix hirtus | reverse complement strand
TATTCCATTACAGCAGGTAGATTGCGAAAGCTGAAGAACAGTTTGGCAATTATAGACAAATCACCAAGAAATGGCATAGGTTGATACAATAATAGTGTTAAGAAGTATCCTGTAGAAGTGATACAGTTAATAAAATCTCACATCGTGTCATTTCAACGGAAGCAGTCTCACTACTTGCACCGCAAAGATTCGAGGGGCATTGACAATAACAGATATACGTGCACTATTTATATCCAAATAAAAAATAAATATACAATATAGGGTTAGAGATTCCTACAGTAGCCACTGAAGGACCAGTATTACACGAAATAAACTTAAATTACCAACTGAACTAACTTTAAGCATCGGTTATGGACGACCTATAAAAATTGCCCCTTTAAAGTTAAATAACCTGCAAACATTGAGTGCATATTTGGAAAAATCCGAACATTGATTTTTCTATGAATAGCTGCTAATGTCTGGTTACTTTAGCAGCATACGGATTTTCACCAACATATGAATAAAAATGCATTGCGCAAATTAAAAATTCCACCTCTGGTGAGCGTTGATTCGTCGCAGAACAAAATATGCGAAAAAAATTGCGATTTAGGTTTTTTGAATGCACATCCTTGTGGAAAATTGAACTCGTCTAGGAAAAGCTTCCTCTAACAAGGCCTGAAAGTTTGCAAAATGGAACGGATGTAAACCTTCTTTATTTACAATATTCCATTCAGACGATTTTGAAATGGTGGGATACATTGCAGCCAAACAAACGCCTTACACTAATTTCAGGATTACCTCCAATTTCCATTAGAATATTTTTTTTGTAACCTTCGATAATGTCAGAAACCTATTTCATTTTTGTTAGGGATCACTGAGCCAGTTTCTCTTAATCTTTGATGAAGTGCTGTCAAAGTTGAGTGGTGAGGACATGCTTTGTCGGGGTACATTTCCACATATCTGTTTTACCAAAAAATTGTTTTAATTATGAATAATAACTGTGAAAGTTTCCATAAATATTTAAAATGTTATTAACTAAAATGTGGACAACTACCCCCAAATGATAATCCCATGGTGGGAATTTAAAGTCTCCATTTGTCTCAGATAATCGGGCATTTTCATTACTCTACATGTGGAAATTTTCGTTTTTTTACTTAAAAGAGTTCTCGAGAAATTTAAAAAAACTGCTTACAAGACACCATCCTTACAACGATGTAACTCTGTTAGGAAGTACTTTCAGATGAGATGATTCGGTCAAATCGACATAAAATTAGGCCTCGATTTTAACCTCTTGGTTTGTGGGTATTGTTTCTGGACACCCCGTATTATAAATTTTTCCGTCTGAAACAGCATATTTCCATTGTTTTCTGTTTAATAGCGCTACTTCCTCAGTCAACACAATTTAATGGTAAGATTTTGAGAAAACGCCATCTTTGGACTTAAGTTATTTTGCTAGAAAGTCTTCAATTGGTTAAAATTTTTAAAAACAAAGAAAACGTATCCTTACATCTACAGAATGCGGCTGTTAAATAACGTGGATAGGCTCCCTGTAGACATACTTATGGGAACGGGGTCGTACGCAAGATGAATAACGTTAAAGCTAATAATAGGAGGCAAATCAAGATGAAAATCTCTGTAGCTCGTAGCAAGTTTGAGGACAGCAGTTGAATGGAAAGCTGTGTTGTGTGCCGGAACCATGGGTAATGTTACATATCACTGGCTACTACTAATAAGGATATTAATGAGGAGATGTTCTTGTGATTAAAACTGCTAGAACAGGCGAAAAAAAGGAAGCTCGAGTTGTGGAAGAACAACATTTAGATTTTCCATCCCAATGCTTTGTGTGTAAAGTACTTTCTGGCTGATAAACAGATCTTATTGTTGGATCACCCATATTAGGGTTCGTTTTGCCTCTAACGTCTTTTACGATCATTGCTGGGCGATTGTTACTTCACGAGCATCACTCAGCCATGGCCGCTATGATGTCTTTTCTTCACATTTAGTGTTGTTTGATAATTGGATCACAGAGTTGCGCAAAGGAAGGGTGTTATTTCAAGCGAAAAAAACATAACCTATTACTTAAGTGTCGTTTGGGTGAAGTATTAGACAATGTTGAAATGCGCGCAGGAACCAAGAATTGTGATCCTGTCAAAATGGAAATAAAAAGGCATTCTTCTAAAGATTGATTGCAAACTGTCTACGCGAAGACGACAAAAAGTTTATTGAACTTTACATACTACAGAACATAAATAGCGGGTCGGGTATCATCCTAACCTGATGAGATCACTTGTGACTGCGATTATATTTTCTCAGGAACTAGTAACTCTACCTACTATTGTGCGAAAAAAAAACGGAATTAGATAAACACTGCCTAAGTAGTAGAATTATTATCATTTTGAAACAGCAAATGTCGGAAATGCACAGAAACCAATACTAGGCCGATCTAATTTAAATTAAGATAAAAGGGGAGTCCCGTATTTATTAAAGAGTATCACATAAACACTTTATAATTCTATTGAAACATTTAGTAGTGATTAGTATTATCCATTTTCACATAACCCGCCACTATTGGTGACATATGGGTTGTTTCAAAATGATGATCGCAAAAGTCGTATGGAGTAAGACGAACATTTACCACCGGAATTAGTTCCGTGTAACTTGTGCCTATTTCATAAAGTAAAATCCACACT
Organism: Phrixothrix hirtus; assembly: GCA_024586415.1. Taxonomy (NCBI): domain Eukaryota; kingdom Metazoa; phylum Arthropoda; class Insecta; order Coleoptera; family Phengodidae; genus Phrixothrix; species Phrixothrix hirtus. The sequence continues at coordinate 7,870 of JAHWXV010128435.1, read as the reverse complement.
GAAAATAATACAGTACCAAACTGTGGACGAGGTAAAAGAGAAAATGCTAAAGGAGGCAATTTATAGCCGATAAGAGAGTCTCAGCTCACCTTGCTCGCCAAATGTGGTTCATTCGACTTTTTGAAAAATAAAATCCGCACTAAAGGAAATGCATTTTCACACTGTGGGCCATATAAAGGACAAAAGGGGTACTGTGTTGAATGGACAACTGCTGAGTAATCAGAGTATCCCAATTCTCGGTCAAAATTAGTTTCGAGAAATTTTTGCCATGTTCTTAACGTAAGAACCGCATTAGAACGAATCCATTTTCAAACTTTCAACGAGCTGAAGGAGAAGCCGACGGCGCTGACGAAGAGGTTGGCACATGATGTCGACACGACTGTTTCAGATAATGAAAAATTCGTATATAAGGGTGCTTAGGTAGGATAAGGGGGAATATTGGAGGGTTTAATATTACTATGTACATAATTTAAAATGTTTATAAGATAAGTGCATGAAATATGTTCTATCAATTTATATAAAGTTCATAGATTGCTACAAATTTCATTATTGGCGAGTTTTGAATTAGAAATTTTCAGCGTAACTGTCAAAACAGTAATTCACATTTCAAATTCTCTGGTATCTCTATTTCAAAATGAAATTGAGTTCTGTTTAAATTTATAAACTGTAAACCAATACTACCTAAACAATTTATACATTTACCATGATTACAGTTAAAGAATTTTATAAAACGGAAATTAGGGGTTTGCCAAAGCTTCAAATTCAATTAATAACAACTTTGTGTAAATGTAAATATTTTGAAATGAAGTGAGCTTCAGTTTTGCATTTACTCCATAATTCCATTACAATAGAGTAGTCATTCATCTAATACCATTCAAAAAGCGATTGGCATTGTTTATGGTACATAGCAATTTATTTTTACGGAATAAATAGGGATTTCAAGGGAATTTTGTTGTAGTATATTCGAGGTTTGACTTTCAGAACGTAGTTTAAAGGGAAATATTGAATTTAAATCAATATATATCATTCATTTTTTGTAAATCAAATATTTATGTATTGACTTGAAGATCTAATTTTGCAACTATTCTTATTTAATCTGTTTAACCTAAGTTTCCTATAAATTATGTGCCATTTCATACTCTGTTTTTATTAAAATCAAGTTATTACAGCCAACATCGAGTACATTTTCTAAGATATTTAATGCTAAGATGCTTAAAAGCATTCAAGGTAATTCATTTTGCTCTAATACGCCTTTAAATTGAATTTTGTTGAGAAAATATGCAAAATGGCAGTGTTAAAAAATCTATATATTACATAGTTTCTGAAAATTCCCACCCAATTTAGTCTCTTTTTCGGTTTGCACTAACAGACTTTTCCAGTTCGCCATCACACCGATTTTTGACAAGAGTTTAACTTTTATACTGACACGCAAGGTTATTTTTCATAAATAATTGTAACATCTGCAGCCCATTTGTATAGCTCTAAATAGCTACTTAAGCTATAAATATGTAATTAAATGCTGCTAAAACAAATAAAGAATAATTAGAAAAGAAAGACATTTGGAAGAAATTTAGAGAGTAAAACGTTGTCAAAGGCTTTAATTGAACTCATGAAATACCTGAACTAATAAGCTCAAAAAACGCAAAGTTTCGGGAAATTACCTGTCCACGTTATCAAGCACAATAAAGTAGTTAAATCAATTTAAAAATTCAATTTAAAATAAAACAAAAACGTCAAACATATAGAAGAAATAATTGATCTTAAAGGAGCACTGTATAGCTGAGCAGTCCGTAAAAGTGTAGTGGTTTACAGTTGTCATGTAAGATAACTGCGTTCCTTATAAAAGCGAGTCATAATAGTTTTTGGGGAAATGCTAAAATTACCTTTAGAGAGTCTCGCATTTTCAAAAGGAAACTAAGGGCAACAGCTTACACAAAATTCAATACTAAAATCTGTATTTCGAAAAATTCTGTTAATTTAAATAGCATTTGGCCTCTTTTAATTAAAGAGAACATTATTTTCTAAACATTTTAATCTTTTGCTTTGTTTGATATTTTCTGTTTAATTGTCAATTTAATTTCCAAATTTATTTAAGTAATTTAATGTACTTCATAACAAAGACAAATATTTCCATCGAAACTTTGCATTTGGTCGAATTTGAACTAAGTAGGCATTTCTTGTTCACTTATTGAATTAATTTAAAACAGTTGTCAGTGTTTTAGATTTTTCGCTTTTGCATATTTTACGAAATATTAATTTATTTTTAATTTAGCAGCACTTAAATGCATACTTAGATTTTTAGTAAGTAAAATATAGTTTTTGTTAAATATTTATTTAAATTTTAAGATTCCATATTATACATAAATGATTACGAATCCCTTCGTTGATTTAAAATTTGTATTCCCACCAAATTTTCCATTTAAAATGTGACATTCTACCAAATTGTTAGCATTTCATATCCCTTGCTGTGAAATATAGAGATAAGAAGCAACTTTATAAAGCCAAGGTCTGTTAGTACATATATTCATTCTGTATTTTAGTACAAGTTCAATTAGAAGTATTCCATATTTATTAAATGATTGTCAATTTCCTTGCCCTTTATTTAAGCAATAGATAAGCTCTTTATATGAGTAACACTTTGCTAAGTAATTTTCCCTTTAATTTTTAATAAATCTACAGGGCCTTTTCGGAAAGTTCCTTGATTTAGAATTTTTCGCTGTTTTGCTATTTCGGAGAAGTTTCGCTTTGATTTTTAGAAAATTAAAATGCTTTGCTATTAAAAAACGCTTTCTTTTGTTACGAGTTTCTGGATACTTATTTTATCAAGGAATAAATATAATTTCAGTTACGTACCACTTAATTTCAAGTCCGAACGGTTTGAATACTCAACCCTTTCCTATAGAATGTCAACGAAGAAGCCAGTGCTGTAACATGAAATATTTTTTAACCATTATGTGCGATTAAAATACAAAGTGAGACCTCTGTTCTATTATGTTTTAGAAAATTAGTGATTGCTCAACTTAATAGTTAAAATAATATAGATTTTAGTTTTGAATATCATTAAAGTCATAATTTTAAAGAAGCGTGTTTACCTTTTTTTGAACTAATTATTTGAATTTAACGTATTTCTGTGCGTATTAGGTTCTACATGGGCATCAATTTGTGCTTAGAGTCCCTAAATGTTAGAAGTAGTTCTTAGAGTATCCAGTTTTCAAGTAATAGTAGGGCAAGATTCAATTTTCTCTAGGGTATTTTGTGGGGTTTTGTGACAACTTCATAGGTATGCAATGGTCATTCCTTAATGATATTAATGGCATTAGCGTCCCTGTTAACGCCTTTTGTTATATTATTTATGAGGCATTTCTGACTTCTACTTCTTGATTTAAACTTAGAACAAATAATTCCTATCCCCGATGGTTCAACTTTGGTATCATACATTATTTATGTGACAAAATTATTATATGTGTTGAATCATCATCCAAAGGTAATCTAAAATAATGTTTGTCTCTTGTACACCAACAACAATGAACAATAAGAATTCCTAGAGCTCTTAATAAGTCACCACTAACTAGGCTAACCTCAAAAAAATTGTGAATACTTTCTCTAACTACTTAATACGACATTCCTGTTTGCATGTTTGCGCTTCCTCGTCCATCCATTTTACTTAAATTGGGCTTTCAAATCTCTATAATTCAGAGAAACGGAAGAGAATCAGAATCATTCAATTTATAAGAAAGAAGATTCTGCTTTGCTTACTATGGTCCTCTAACTTCGCGAATATTGGTAAATAGTATTATATAGGGTGCACGAAAGTTTAGGCCCCTACTTCAGCAATATATTCTACTATAAATATAATCGTATGTCCAAAAATGAGTCGTTCTCATGATACAGCCATATTTTCGTAGAAATTGTCCATGACACACTTGTGTCAGTTTGTAGTTTAATCAGTAAGTAGTAGCTTTTGCACTGTTAAAAATGAAGCATTATTCAAATGCAGAAGGGACTCACATGCATTTTATGCATGGTGCTGCGAACTGTAACCGAGCTGAAGCAAAACGTCTTTACGCGGAGCGCTTTACTAACCGACGGTTGCCCGGGGAAAATCTTTTCCAACAAATTTATGTCCGATTAAGTGAAACTGGATGTTTTAAGATAAGAACAATAAACCGTGGCAGACCAACTACCACACGAAATCATGAAATGGAAGAGCATGTGTTTATTCAAGTTAAAAACAACTCGAGCATAAGCACGAGAATGCTTGCTCGGATCGAACATGTAGAGTATATAAGTATTTGGAGAGTCTTGTTATACCCCTACTGCATCTAACGTGTTTAGAGACTTACTGCAGTAGATTTTGCATCATGCATAGAATTCTGCAATTGGTTTTTACGAAAATGTGGAAATGATCCTTTTTTCCTTTCCATGTTTTGTTCACTGATGAAGCAAGTTTCAGCAGGGATTGATTAATTAATTTTCACAGCCTATATATTTGGCAAGACAAAAATCCACAACCTGCTCTTCAATCAGGGCACCAGCATAAAAATTTTCTTTGAATGTTTGGGGAAGAGCTATTAAAGATTTTGTAATTGATCCCGTCTTTCCTTAAAAAAGGTTGACAGATGCAGTTTATAGACATTTCTTGGTAATGACTTGCTAGATAATATTGCTCTCGAAATTGGAAGAAACCTGTGGTTCATGCGCGATGGTGCACCGCCACGCACTAGTTTACTAACCAGGGAATTTCTGGAAAATGTTTGTCTTGACTGCTAGATAGGACATGAGGGACCGAGTGTATAACATTCCATGTTACCAGACTTAAATTCATTGAATTTTTATCTATGGGGTCACCTTAAGTAGCTAGCCTATTGTCAGCCTGTTCCGACCATCTATCACCTCCGAGATCGTATTGAAGGTTGCTTTAATAAAATATGCAACACACTGGGTATTTATGAAATAGCAAGAAGATCACTACGGAGACGAGCAGAGAAATGTAATGTGCAGGGGGCGGTCATTTCGAATACTTGCGCTGACATTTGTTTTGTTTCCTTTTAAACAACATGTATTTGAATAAAAATAATAAACCTTCAACATACGTTGATACACTGAGAATAGAATGAAAGGCGCAAACGAATTTATTGCCTACATCCAGTGTACCCAAGGCTCGAATCTTAGTCCGATGCCATTTTTTCTACTAGACTTCAGAATGATATTAATATCCTTGCCTTGGTGTCCTAATTTTAAGCTCATGCTAAGCATTACGAAATATTTTAAGCTTCGATATTCTCGCACGTTGCATCACATACTTTTTAACCATCACATTGAAGAATCGTTGATTCAAAACGTCTCCTACCTTAGAGATCTTGGTGTTTGGTTCGAGCTTAAACAGTATTTTCGCAAATACATAGAAGATGTGGGCTTTATAATTCGAACCTCAGAATTGTATAATCATATTTCTATTCCAACTACATTCTAACCACATATTTGTTCATAGTCCTATAAAAGGAGTATCGATTATTTACTATCCGTTCAATGCGTTTGAACAGCGATTGAGATAATTCAGAGAAAATGTTTAATATATCTTAAAAGAAGGCTGATGTGCGCCTCCTTAGAAATATTGAATACGGTTTCTTTGTAGTAGAGCACAGTTTTCTTCCTCTAGAAGCTAGAAAATACATACAAGCTTAGTTAAGATTATTATCAATCAACTCGACTCCCTAGTACTATTAAGTTTATGCTAAGTGACGCAAGTCATTTTCTGATTTTAAACATCGGCAGTTTTGTTTTGTACCACGTTTAGCTTAAATACGCATTTATATGACATTAAATATAGTAGATACGTTCGGTAGTCTACTGTTTACAATTCCAAATATAATATAATTAATAATACAAGCATTATTTATTTTATCGGTTGAAATCCATATCTAGTTCCTAATTTTTATTAAAATTAATGTGGATTAATTCCATTCCCTCTGCCATATTTGTACCCTGCGGTTTGTTATGTAAGATTTGGTGATTGTTCTTTCTCGCTGTAAGCTTTATCAAGGTCGCCTTTTTTAAGTCAATGTCTGGATGTTGTCTTCTTTATCTCCAGATTCTCGGGAGTAATTTGCCCAAATCACTAAAAGGGAATTTACTGACGTATTGTCAAAAGTCCCAGTAATTCTGAGCAGTGCTCCCCTTCACGTAGTTAAAATTTTGTTTTTAATTGAGCCTAGTTTAGTTTGTTCTTTCCAGGTACTGGAAACGTTCGTAACAATAGCCATGAGTACGTTGTTTAGATATAGTTTAGCAATGCAGGGGATTTTAAAGTCTTTCTTTGCTATTCCGGCTATTTTTTTAAGTATCTTCGTGTCTTTCTCGAATACGTCGTTTATATGCTATTTGAAACCTTTCGACTCGTCTATAGCACGCATAGGTACTTAGTGCAGTTGTGGAAATTTTTAGTATCCAGCTTGATCACTGGGTTCCTCGGCAGTGTCCCCTCACTAGGGTGTAAATGCTTTTGTCTGGTGATATCTTAAGTTTAGCTTCCAATCACCCTTTCGAGTTGTTGTCAGTGTTATGTTTGTTTTTTGTTCTAGTTCTTTTCTGGATTCGGCTTCTAAGAGAACATCTACGTCGTCTGCATAGGCTATTGTGTTTAATATTATGTCGTCTTCTTAAAGTCCTGACGGTAGCTGAGAAGTCTTTTGGTTGAATCCCTCAGAATATTAAGTTTTTGGTGGCTCTGGATTAAGGCGGGCTACCAGAGATTGTCGAATGCAATACTTATACCAACGGATATAACCGCCGTATATCAAGTAGTACTTTTGGAGATGGAACGTAACAGTCTATTAATAGTATTTTCAACCAATCTCCTTTCCCCCTTTTTTATTATGGTCGCATTTGCTTGCTTCTATAGGTTTAGAATCTTGATCTTGCCAGAAATAGTGGTACTATGGGAGTTTTGAGCACTTTAACCACTGCGTTCTTGATTTCATTGATTGCGTGTATCAGTTCTGTTGCTGCAAAGGGTGTTGAAATATTGTAGTTAGGTTTTGTCGAATATGTTATTTACCTTAAGTACTAGAATATCTGTAATAATGGCATCGTCAGGTAGTAAGTTATGCAGTCGATATGTCACAGCTTCCAGCCATGTTGCTGTGAAAGTTCGATTTAGAGTAACTTTTCTGCAGATAACTTATAGGAAAATCCCCATAGATTCACCATCAATTCCTTCTCCGTCTATGTACTGGGTTTTGAGTTGTCTATATTGTATTAATGCAATTGTACACAGTTCAGCAATTAATAACGTTTGATGTTGTTTCCTTGAATTCCTTACCATTCTTCTGCGATCGGCGATATAATTGCTCTAGAATGTGGTCTTTGTGTTGATTTCTGAATTTTATTTTAGGATGAATGTTTTCATGGCTTTAAGTCGAATTCGATAGTGTGTTTGAGGGAGGCCGATATAGGATTATGATCCTAGAAACTGTATTTCTAGGGTTAGAAAATGTAGAGTATTTCGGTTACAAAAAGATGGATATTTCATTTGTATACCGTGTTCATCCCATTTGACTAGTCTAGTTTTATTCCTGGTGGGATTTCTAAAAAGACCAATATATGTCAGAAAACACTAAACCCTCGTTGACTTGAAAAATAAAAGCCGATAAAGAATTGCGACGAGGGCATATTTATGAAAAAAATGCTGGAGAATACTTAGAAAATATAATTTCAAACAAAAATTTTAAAACATTGCCCGTTAAAGTGTGATTTCGTTAATTATTGCAAGAGTTATGAGTAGGGGGCGGAATATATGCATTTAAATGCAGCCAAAATATGCGCATATATATGCCTTGTTTGCCTTTAAAATATGCACTTATATGCCTTT
>JAHWXV010128424.1:0-10179 GCA_024586415.1 Phrixothrix hirtus | reverse complement strand
ATATATATATATATATATATATATATATATATATATATATATATATATATATATATGCTGCTCCAAAAAATTAACGTACAACTAGGGAATCCTTTATAAAACTATACTATATGACTAGATAGAGAAGTTTATTAGATTCTTGCATGACTAACAACCATTAATAAGTAAACTTTATTGAATCTTTTAATAAATTAGCCTTTACAAACTAAAGCACAGTGAAAAACAACGGAATAGGGAAAAGTTCGAAAATTTTTAATGAAATGGCTTCAGTATCATGCATTTCCATCTCTGTTTCTAATAATGACGACATCGACGACTCATACTCAAAATAAACGAGCTTATGTCATTTTGCTGGGTTCGGATAATCTTGCACGCGGCTGACAAGCATGTCCCAGACATTTTTTATTGGATTGAGGTCAGGACTTCTTTCTGGCCAATCCATGCTGTTTATTCCAGTCTCCTCTAAATAATTTTGAACTATGCGGGCAGTGTTGGGTCGCGCATTATCATGCATTAATATAAAATTTGGTCGGATTCAAGGCGCGAATGGTACAACATGGTCTTGGAGGATATCCGTTATGTACCGATCAGTATTAAGGTTTCCATTATTTAACACTACTAAGTCCGTGCGAGTTGTCAAAGAAATGCCTCCCCATATCATTACAGAACCTACGCCAAATGACGTGGTATTCAGAATGTTGCATTGAGCATATCGTTCATTTGTCGTCTGTACACACGACAACGTTCATCACAAGTATAAAGACAAAATCCGGATTCGTCTGTAATGATAACTTGTCGCCAGTCCTCTGCAATCAATTCACATGAGTCCTAGAAAAATTCAAGCGAACTCTCCGATATTCTACGGACAAGGCTGGACCTCGGGCAGGCACACGGCATACCAAATTAGCTTCTGTTAGACGTTTACGAACTGTTTCTATGTTAATTAAAGTATCATGAACTTCCTGTAGTTGAGATTGGAAACATCAGCTTGTAACGAATCTTTGTCTTGCAGCAGAAAGTGTCAAAAATCGATTCTGAACACGGGTTGTGGCACGATGTCTACCTTGCCTGGGTTATCGGAAATGGTTACCAGTGTCCATATACCTTTGTATCATTCGGTATACCGATATATGGGACACACAAAATCTTTCTCTTATTCGGCGATAACTTCAGCCTTCCTCTAATAACACCACGGCTTGCGCAGATTCCCCTTTCGTCAAATTTCGAAATTGGCATTGCATAATGACGAAACGGAAAAACAAGAAACAATAAGATAACTTTATCAAGATAAAACACGATATAAACACAAATTAAAACTGATAGTTCATTAAATGATTATTGTATGTGATTTAATGTTATGTAACTAACACCAAATACAACACCAAATGTCAACACAAGTTTGACAACTAAACGTCATATACTCAGGTTGTTTCAAACTAACTCCAACAGCTACAAATTATCAGTAAATAAGATAAACATTTCTTCGTTTACTACATGGTGCGTTAATTTCATGGAGCAGTGCATATATAAAGTAGGAAACTGAAAATGCAAATGTTTAAGGTGGTTGTAAGCATAACGAATCCTGTAAAATAAGATGACACAAAACACAATACACGCACAGAGGGCAGCACCCATCACAAAATAAATTAGATAAAAGTGATAAAAATCATTATCTGCCTGATAAGGCAAGAAAAATGGTATAAATAACACAATTGAACGCAACACGTTTTTTTCTCAACACTCTCTTTACAAAACGTTCCACATATCTTCTTCTATAAACCTCCCGTCATGACTTTAATTTGGGACGTCTTTTATTTCTGCATTCAGTGTACGTATCCAAACGAACCTCTAAAGGCCCTAGGATAACCCTGCGTACGTATTTCCAGGATTTAAATAGGAATAAGCCACCGTATTGGTTTACTCTGTGACCACTTCCAGTCGAACATCTTTCATGGGAGTAATTGCAGTTCAAAATCATCGTAAAGACCACATATACAATTAACCGAATGTCTTTCATTATTTGGTACACTGAGTAGCCGTCCGGGAAGCAATATGAACGTTTATCGACTGCTTCTAAATACTAAAAACCTACAATTACAATACGTATATATAATTGTGCACTTTAATTACAGTTCCTTAGTTTATAATAATTCCTAGCATCACAAATAGATCCTTCAAATCTAAATTGTATCAATATACCTACTACACAAATAAACATTTTGTCTAAAAATGGGATTTTGATGCATGACGACTGTTAATTAGAACTTAGCATAGAGTATCTGAATCATAGAGTATAAATGTGAATCGAATATATGTATTTTTATTGAAATTGATACGACTAATTAATACACAATCTATCCACATATATAGTCAGAAGTGTAAAGTATGCAAAATTAGCGATACGCCATTACGCTCGAAAATAATGATATATATCGTACGAGAATTTGTCTTTGTGATTGTGTAAACAATATAAATCTGTATTCCAGGCCTGAGTAAAACTAGCTACTTGGCTGATTGAACCAAAAGGTTCTTGAATGCAATTATAGTCTAAGTTGACTTCAATTCATAAGGTTAAAAGTTGGCTAGCAAAAATAAATCAAATAATTAACCGAAAGGTCGTCGCACTACACATCTCATTTCAATTTCGTTATTTCTGGCGGACCCGTTCAATAAGCATTGGTGTTTGATATACAGAATGAGCGTAAAGTCTCATGGACGGTGGAGATGGGCGGTGAGATATATATGTAAATCTACGCGAGTAGGAACAACCTTGAACTAAAAACATCCATACCACTGATGAATTTGCGTATATATTATTTATATAATGGAAAGTGTTAAGCTTTTCAAAATTTAGTTTCTGCGTCACCGCTTATGAAATTTTGAGCAGACTTTTCGAAGAATATGTAGTTATTTTTTTTGATTAAAATCTTCTACCGACTGGTGGATAAATAATAATATTCAAGAATGGGTTATTTTATATTAATTTTTGGGTACACTTGCTTTTTAAAATCTGAAGTAATTATGGTACAGAAACTTTTAGATTTTGATATATATTTGGATTACACGTTTTATTTGAGGTTAATATATGTAAAAAATGTAAATCTTTAATTTGTAGAATATTAATTAAGCTAGATTAAATGTATACATGTAAATTTGAATTCGGAATGTACCACAAAACTTTATTTAAGTTGAACGAGCAAAGGCAAATGCAATTCTTATTTACACAAAATTTCAAAGAAAATGACAGAATAAACGAATGAATATAAGGGGGGAACAATGTAGCGGGTTTTGATTTTCGCCTAGACATTTAAGTAAGTTACAAATTCAAAACGTGTCACTAGTAATAGGATAGGGTGTGTGGATGTAATGGTAATATACATAATCCTGTTTCATTGTACGTTTTACGGAGTAAATGATGTAATCATGAATTAATTACTCATTACTATAACCATAGTATTAAAAGATTAAAGTAGGGAGTCTTAGTAGTTCATGTGTTGCCCTGTCCCTCTACAAAAAGGATATTATTTGAATCTAAAAAATATATTTATTTATGAAAAATGTTATCACCTATTAATATATTTAAATATAATATCCTTTAATAAGTTAAAGCACTTTCATTTTTAATATTTAGTCAGTATTAAGAATATTAATACTTTATTTAAATAAAACTTTACATACGTAAATAAGTTTTGTATATAAATATAAAACAATTCATTTTACTACATGTTTGGTTCTAATAATCAAAATTTGCAAAAAAGACGCTTTTGTTTATTTTATTTTTTTTTATTTTATATTCATATAGGACAAGAGCAAATTTTTTGTTGATAATTTGGAAAATGTGTTTTTAAAGGATAATTGTAAGTTTTAAACTAAAATTAATATTTTTGTATAGAATTAAAATAATAAAGGTTTATATACCAAAAATTAGTTAATTTTCTTTAATATAATTTAGAAACAAGTAATAAACTATTATGAGGATGTATGAACCCCACAAGTTTAGGTTATTGAAGTTCTACAACTACTGAGGGTTAAGGTAGGTAGTAATTCTAATATGACAGTTTAGCTATTTTTTTATTTGCTTGGCTTTTTTGTCCAGTACAAATATTTTTTCCTATTTTAATAGGAAAAAAATTGAGTTTGAATATAATATAGCATTATGCTACGAAGAATCTCACTATGATTTTTATAGCAAAATAATTTATTACTCACTGATAAATCTGATATTATCTCAATCAAATCTCCAAGTGTATCACCAGCTAAAATCAACAAATTTAAAATAGTTTTTTTCTAAAATTCTTTCAATTTGACAAAATAGTTTAAAAAAATCAATGGAAGGATATGTACGAAAATTACCATAATATTTACATGATGTAAATAATGATATATCAGGTTACCTAAAAGCGTACTAAATTTAATAATTACATGCACAAATTTATAATCTTAAAAATATCAAACAAGGGAGAAAAGAAAGATATACTACGCCTTATCTTTTCTTGCCCAGGGGCATATGAAGCGAACATATACCCATAAAGGTCCGTTAGCCTCTCTATGCCCAAGACCGTCCGTTCGTGGCGAAGTGCCACATCCTTCATAAGGTGACTCTTTTGAATACCTACACAAAATACGACGGTTCTATGGGAGTAAACCCAAATCAAAAATCCGTAATCCCAAGGTGTAAAATACCGTGCCGAGGGGATGCATGGCTAAGTGTGAGTTAGTCCCTAATGGTAAACCTGGCGGCAGGGGTAAAATGCAGTATCCCCTGCTCAGAGGGGAAATTATATGATATTTATGGAAACGGACATAGCCTCGGAAACTACGTTGAGCAGTCGTGGAGAAACGGCCCTTGCAGTATGTCGCGATGCTGCTCCTGCTGTGGACGAGCTACAGCAACCCGTGGCAAGCAGCGAAGCAAGCGGCGCCGCGCCACGATTAGTTACCGCACGTATTAAAACCCCTTTTAGCCAGGGGAAGATGGGCCAAACTCCTCGGGACCTAGTAAAAGGAAGATTGGGAGGGGACATCTTTGACAAAGTTAGTCCTTTTTTAATTTCAAAGACTCTTTATGGTATGGTAGGAAATCTAAAAAATGTTAAAAAGGTTAAAGATCGATTGTTGGTTGAAACAGTATCAGAGGCTCAATCAAAAAAGTTGTTACAAACAGATAAATTAGGGCAGCTCAAAATTGAAGTCAAACCACACAAAACTTTGAATTATTCCAAGGGAGTAGTCAATTGCCCAGACTTCTTGAACTGTGCCGTTGAGGAAATACTAGAAGAACTACGCAACGATGGAGTGATTGAAGTTAAAAGGATGTTGAAAAAAGTAAATGGAAAAACAACGGGACTACCAAGCTATATCGTTAGCTTCAATAAACCGAAGCTACCCTCTACTATAAAAACTGCTTTCTACTCGCTGCCTATCCGCCCTTATATCCCGAACCTTACACGTTGGTTCAATTGTCTACGATTTGGACATCGGATTGCAGAAGCGAAAACATGTGTGAATGTGGTAAACTAACCCACAAGTTTTAACCTTGTAAAGATTCCCCCAATATATAAATTGTAAAGGACCACACCCTACCCTGTCAAAGAATTGTCCAAAACTAAAGGAAGAGGTTGAAATACAAAACATATGAACAATCAACCGTATTACCTGTAATGAAGCGAAGAAAAAATATCTAGCAACAACGCCTTCTAACACGACATATTCACACGTAGCATCGACACCACGAAGGGAATACTGTGACACTAGAAAGATTTTGGAAGGACTATTACCCAGTATCACAAAAATGATTGAAAGGGAAATTGCAAAAGCACTTAACCCAAGTATAGTCTCTAATAAAACAAATTCCATAAATTTGTCTACTCAAAATCAAACTGGAGAAGAGTAAGAAACGTATGAAGTCTCAGCAGTTTCTGACGCTCCCTCTTTGCAGTCAGAAAAAAGAAAGAGGGGCATGAGAAATTTACACAGCGAAGAAACTGTTTATTCAGATGAGAGTAATACATCACAAGCCCTGTAAGATGCAGAAGTTAGGAAAATGAGAAGAGGGTGGCCAAAAAGCAAACCTCAAAAACTACCCGACAAGAAAACCTAAGTGATATAATCTGCGACAACAAATTAATCTATGTCCGTTTAGTATAATTTTTGTTTCTATAAATTATTTATTATATAACAGATATATTTATATAGTATTGTTTACTATCAATGTTACATGCCATACATAATTTTACACTCTTGGTATACCTCAAAATGGATAATTTGCAAAACATTCTAATGGAATAAAACACCGATACCCAGAAATTAAAACGTAGATAAATGATTTCAGACCTTTCTGCATATGTTTACAGGAAACCCATCCAAAACCTGAAGAAAACTTTTCGAAAATATGGAATCCTAAGGAAAGACATCATCCCTAACAATAGGGTACATGGTGGAATAGCTAATTTTATAAAAGACAATCACCCATTTCAAGAAATAAGAACCTTCAAGCGCTGGCTATTAAAATCAAGTTTCCATATAACCTAGCAATATCTAACATATACTTACCGGATGGCAACTGGACAGAAAATAGCCTCAAACACCTGCAGAGGCAATTACCAAGACCTTTTCTGATCACTGGAGGTTTTAACTCTCACAATACCTTATGGGGATCTGATACTACCGACACAAGAGGAAACATCATAGAAAGGTGTATTCACGACCAAAACCTAACAATTTTGAGTACCAGTGAAGGAACGTATATTAATACAAGATCCAACAAACTCACACCTTTAGATCTCTCCATATGTTCACCAACTATTGCACCGTTACTTCATTGTAGGTACTTAACAGACCATTTTTACTCTGACCACATTCCAATTTCGCTCGAATTTGCTGGATGGAAGAGCAATCAAACAGTTGCTAGAAATTGGAACATGAGAAAAGCCGATTGGACAGGCTATGAAAACATAATCGCAGACTTCGACCTGGAACATGACAGTATAAAAGAAATGATCAACGCTATTAGCCATAGTATTATTGATGCAACTAAAGCATCCATTCCCTTAAGCAAAGGAATCACACAGAAGAAAAGTGTCCCTTGGTAGAGCCAGGAAGTAGATACAGCTATTAAAGAGAAGAAACGAGCGTTTAATAAATTTAAAAGACACCCACAACGGAGAATATGATCACCTTTAAACAGAAAAGGGTAATAGCTAGAAGAGCTAAGGTAAGCAGTCAAAGGCGATCATAGCGCGATTATGTATCATCTATTACAAGTAATACTCCACAAGCTGAAGTATGACAAAAAATAAGATTTAGGTGTTCACCAGTCCTTATAATACATTCTAATCCATTAGAAATAGTAGAAAGGTTTGCCGGCCACTTCCAGCAGACTAGTTCTTTTCAAAACTATAGTAGAACATTTCTGGAAGTAAAAAGGAATGAAGAAAAAGATCTAAATTTTGAAACTGCCATACAATGAAACTGTTACATTAATGGAACTTGAGGAGGCTCTCAAATCATTTAAAAACTGTTCTCCTGGGCCAGATAAAATACCTTATGAACTTATAACTCATCTACCTGTTAAGCAAAAACAAAGTTTACTACACATATATAATCAAATATTTAAAATTGGAATATACCCGAGGCAATGGAATGAAGCATATATCATACCATTACTAAAACTAGGTAAGGACCCGACATTACTAAATGCTTATCAACCAATTTCACTTACTTGTTGCCTAAGCAAAATATTAGAAAAGATTATAAGCAATAGATTACTCTAGATATTGGAAAATCAACACCTCCTATCTAAACATCAAATGGGTTTTCGTAAGTATAAATCTACCATAGATCAACTGGTCCTACTTTAAAATGAAATACAAGAAAACATTGCGAATAGAAAACACCTAGTTTCAATATTCTTCGACGTGGAAAAGGCATTTGACACAACATGACGATATGGAATAATAAGAACTTTACATAACTGGGGATTAAAAGGTGATATACCTATATTCATTCAAAACTTCTTGAAAAGTCGAAATTTCAAAATAAGGCTTGGTCAAAAATATTCATCTTCAAGTTCTCTTGAAAGCGGAATCCCCCAGGGATCAACCCTTAGCGCCATACTATTCATCATATCTGTCAATGACTTACTGCAAAATATCAACTCAGAAATAGAAAAATGTTTATACCTTGATGACCTATGCATTTTATACTTGGCAGCCTCAATACTTGAAGTTCAATAGACATTGCAAACTGCTATTAACATTTTCTAGTAGCAAAACTCATTGTGTACACTTCTGCAGGCTAAGACATGAACACAACGATTCTTCCCTTTCTTGAAATGGCCAACTGCTACCCTTTAAACCATCTACAAGATTTCTAGGCCATGTTCTCCATAAGCAACTCAGGTGGGAAGAACATGTAACTAATCTAGTACGCAGATGTAAAAAATCCTTAAATATAATTAAATCAGTTTCAAATACAAACTGGGGTTGCAACAAGCAGACACTACTGAATATATACTCCACGTTAGTACTAGCAAAGATTGATTACAGATGTGTAGTATAATCTTCCGCTAGACCATCGAAGCTGAGGATACTTGATCCTGTTCACAGCACGGGTATTCGATTGGCTTTGGGCTCTTTTCGCACAAGCCCTTCCGTCTCTCTCTGTTTCGAATCAGGGCTTTTACCGTTAAAATATCGAAGAAACCAATTCTTACTGAAATATTGTGCACGCTTAAAGGTTCAATCGCATCACTACAACTATAACAAAATCTTTTCGGGTGAAAAAAGGTATATTTTCATAACAGGTCGACCATCACTAGACCCATTGGAATTTGCTTTGAAGAGACATTCTTAGAGCTCAATGAACAATCTCAAGAAATGTATCAACTGTCACAAGGAGAAATCCCTTTGTGGACTCCATTGCTGCCCAAAATTCATTTCGAACTCCTCGCACACGATAAAAAGCACACAGCAATAACTGCAATAGATAAGAAACTTTGAGAACTCCTAAATATCTACAAATAAAGTGAAGTCCTATATACAGATGGCTCCAAAACTGCACAGAGAACTGGCAGTGCTTTCTACCACCGAGAAACACCACACTCTTGAAACTTGAATACAACGGCCTCAATATACACTGGAGAAATCTATGCAATCTGGCAAGCAATAATTTACATTCTTATAAATGGTTACTCTTCCTCTATTATTTGCACAGATTCACTTAGTTCGCTTAAAAGATTTTCCAAAATGTGTAATACCGATCCCCTTGTACAAAAAATCCAAGATCTCATTCACGAGATACAATCGAAAATTAGTAGGGTCATATTTATATGGATACCGAGCCACATAGACATACATGGTAATGAAATAGCAGACAATGCAGCAAAGCAAGCAACTTACGAAGCGGCGGCAGGTGGTATACCACTCAAACTAGATGACTTAACCTCAACCTACAAAAATAGGTTACTCAACTTATGGCAGCATGAATGGAATCAGTTGAATACCAAACTAAAAATAGTAAAACCATCAGTAACTAAATATAAAGTGCAAAATCTTAACAGAAAGGAACAAACTATAACCTGTAGACTGCGAATTGGGGACACTAACTTAACATCATCGTTCATGCTAACAAATAGTAGACAACATAGGTGCGATTATTGTCACTCAAGACTTACGGTCAAGCACGTACCACTCGAATGTCCACAACACACAATCGTTAGGAGAAAATTCAATTTCCCCAATAATTTACACCGATGCCTTGACACAACTCAAGTAGCTATAAGAAAGGTCATTCAATATGTCCAAAGAATAGATTTATATATAGGGTCTTTCATTAAGAATGATAGGATTTTAATTTTGAATAAATAACAAAGGTTTGACATATCAACTTAATTCTTGCTTTATTTTTAAGCTTGGACAATGCAGTTATGTATGGAATAAGATATTGTTCAAATGCCCACCACGGGCTCGTTGACACTGACGCATCTGATTGCTCCAATTTCTGATCACTCTGTGCAATAATTCCGGCTATATTTCGCCAATAACTTGACGTATATTCTCCATTGATCCAAAGACTGTGGCTTGTTGGCATAGACTTGTGCTTTCACATAGCCCCAAAGAAAATAATCGAGGGGAGTCAAATCACATGACCTTGGTGGCCAATTCACAAATCCTCGTCGTG
>JAHWXV010128420.1:0-11980 GCA_024586415.1 Phrixothrix hirtus | reverse complement strand
AGAGCATCTGCTATAACTGTAATTACTTTGTTATCTTATTTTTGTTCTCAATTAAATAAATTAAAAATCTACTATATCTCTGAAATGATTGACTTGCGGATCCATGTTGATAAAAACTTTTTTGTTTGTCTAAACGAGAACTATAAGTGGGTGAAATATTCGACAACAATTTTTAAACACCCTGGATAAATTTTTCTACAGAACATCGCACAATAAATGCGATGACCTGATCAAATCTATTGATGGAGCCACTATAAGCCGCCCTTTGAAGCAACAGGAAAATGTAAACCCCTTTTGTAGCTCTTTACAGGATAACTCTGCTTGTCGATTCTCACACGATGACTGCAATTTGATAATTAATTTGGGTTCTTCTTCTCATCGTCCCAATAGGTCCAACCTTGCTTCATCTCATTGTTATTTGTTTAGTACCATAAATGCAGTGATAGAATTCATCGTAGTATGAGCACTCACGCCATCCTGATGAAACCAAATATGCGCAATGAACATAAGATTCTTCACCACCATCGTTGAATTAGTGAAAAAGGTTATCGTAAAGTCGCTCGTTTCTCTGCTAGACCCTGTATAACATGCAATCATTTAAGGGTTACATTCCGAAACATAGCGTAGTTTCGTGGTTTTTTCTCTGTAAGTAGTAAAGAAACCAATACGGGCTTTTTTATTTTAATTCTTGTTACTTATTCAAAAAAAGAAAAGTAGTTTTTATAAATAATTATGATTATTATGGTCAATTGTGTAAACAAGTGATGCAAAAACATGGTCCCGGTATCTGCATCATTTAGTTGTGTATGTTACATCGATCTGAGAAACAAAAATAATTTCTTGTACAGATGTATTATAGTGGGAGGGTATTTTTGAATTTCCAAAAATTTGCGAAGTTACGTAAGTTTAAAGAAAGAGTTACGATTTCACTTTAAAACTTGGTCATTCTTTTTGTTATAAAAAGAAACGAAACGGAAAATAAAAGAAAGCCCCAACAGTTTGTAGAGACTCGTATGCAGAATGTTTCCTCCAAATTTTATTCAAAATTATTATGACCTCGATGCAGTTATCATGCAAACACTGAATGAAATACGTGTTTTGAGAAAAACGCGCTTAAAATTTTGATATGAACATTTCTTAATATAACTTTATTTTTCATTTTATAGCGCATATGTCGCGTAACACACGATCGTTTATTGTCGATTCACTTACGGCCGTGACGTGACAGTACCGTGAGCATTCAGTTTTAGTGACATTCGGGGCGTATCAGTGATGCCTATTCACACATAACTGGACTGCTTCAGTATAATTGTTGGTTGAAATGGCTGCGTTTACAGACAGTGAATTAGCTATGATTCCCGTAATTTTGAATAACAAGGAGGCACACCAAACAAAAAAGCACAAATGGGTACGCGAAGCTTGGAAAAAAAGGAATGTGAAGGAGAGTTTGCTTCACATAGAGTTCTACAACACGAGATACTTCCGAACTAATTTAATTAGCTTTTCGCCATTACTGTTTCTGGCGGCAAATGAAATAATTACAAACGAAAAATCAAAATACTAAAAAAAATCTACCCGTTTTACGGCCGTAAAAATAGCAAAATGTCGTCCGCAAGAAATTCGACAACCACGGTAGGTGATGGCGGCAGCACTGTCACGCGCCGGCCAAGTGGGAACAACGCGTTATAAATTACAAGAAGAATATTTTAAGCCGTCACGGGCTGGTGACCCCACTGTTACGTCACGGGTATGTGTATGAATCGGCCATTAACATCGTTTGACCGACGTTTCATTTTATTCGGTGTTTGACTGATGCGCATTGCTCGGAGAGCTATGAAATATTGCCCTTCTATACGTGGTCTATACCTGGAAGGGACAAGGACAAAGCCAAAATAACGGCTAGACGAGAAAAGATCGACAGCGCGAGTTGTTGTGCGCGCTCTCGTATTTTTATTCATAACTTCGTCAATTTTGCGAATATTTAAATGAGGTATGAACTAAATTTTTCCTGACGCTATACAGGGTTTTATTTAAAAACCTCCAACATTGAATAACTCTTTAATTAATAAAATTATCAAAAATCACTAAAACACGTTGACTTTGTTTCCGAGGGGGACATTTAATAACCTATTCAAATCAGTTGGGGAATTTTTATCCTCCTCCAAACTACCCACTCCCAAAAATTTTAAATGTCACTACCCTTTGTGTGATATATCGTTTTAACACCACAAATTTGTCCCTTTTGTAATTTCAAATAGCTCTTGCCTCAGTATCTATAATTGTATGGCGAACTAATTCCATGGCAGTTATTGATTTTAAGGCTAGTTCTTAGCCTGTGAATTTTAATTTTTGAGCGTTATGATTTTTCCTTTTATTTGTAAACTTGCCTAGGACCGTCAAGGGGGCATTTTTGTCACCTAGCATATGCATAATATTTATATTACTTAATTTGTGTATTTAATTATAATTTATAGTGTTCTGCGGCAAAATACGTTCTGTTGGTACATCATCTTACTTTTGCCTACTAATACAACAAATAATTATACTCACGCAGATGCAGATTATATCCTCTACGTTTGCGTATTTACTATTAGTAAGCGTTGTATGATTATGCGAGAGGTGAGTTTGATATTCACGCTGTTATTGCTTTTTGTGAATTGATATTGCTTATAATTGTCTATTATGGCAATTTTTGGGACTGACAAATGCGCAACTACTTGAAACTCTTCAAAATTTATCAGAAGATAATTTCGATCACTCCAATGCGTCATTTTCTGACGATTCCTATAACGTGCCGCATGCCAATCCAAACATTTCTGATTCGGGAATTCACTAATTGAAGGTTAGTAATGCCTTTTCTGCTTTGCTTGTAATAAATCTTTGAAGACATTTCAATTACTAAGGATAATTTGAAAAGTCGTGCTTTTCTTAGTAATGTTACAAATAATAAATCAGGTTAGCATTTAGTTGTAAAATGAAGTAAAAAGTAAATTCTTTTCATAGTTATAGATAAATGTTAGATAATAATTTTTTCACGAATTCATATGTTTTCAATGCAGTTTTTTTATATATGACCAAAAATGAATTTATTGGTATTTAAAAGTAATCAATGGCAAAATGAAACTTGTGTCAAATAAAGTCCCAGTAATTATTTTACTGTTGCATAGGTTTATAATGAATCTAATCTTTTTAAATACGATTATGAATTCAACGGCTGTAAGGTCTTCAACTGTTTCGACGTTGAAAGATACATCTTGTGATGTGAATGAGATTTTGCAAGCAAGTTCTAAGGTTTCAAAAAGTACAAAGCGTCAACGTATCCATAAACTGCAGCAAAAAACCGATACGGCGACGGAAGTTGCAATAGCAACTTCCAGTGGTTCTATAAATATAACGTTAGATCTTGTTGATGTTCCCCGGATTGTTAGTGCAAGTAAACAAAAAAGAATTTTACCCTCTGATTTGATTCCCCGAAATAAAGCTTTAACACCTGATGGAACTGAGTGAACCGTGGTAAACCCAGGAGGTATATTAGAAAGATTTAGGCAATAAAATATTTTGAAAGAGCTGTGTGGTCCTTCATCGTTTGCAAAATGACAAATAGAATTTGATAAGGTCTCCAGTGCTTGGCTTTTGATTATTGATGGCTGCATTTTAAAATAATATACGAAAATGTACCGAAGAGAAAGCTAGATGCTGTCTAAAAGTCAGTAACTGGTCAATATCCTTTCAAGAACTAAAATCATTTATAGCAATTTTATATGCTCGTGGAGCAATTGGAACTAGAGGAGTTGAATTAGAATCGTTGTGGTCGAAGAAATTGGGCTTACCTTTTGCAAATCAAAGTATGAGTCGTTGTCGTTATCGCGATATAATGAAGTTTCTTCGATTTGATCAAAAAAGCAATCGTTCAATACATTTGCAAACAGCTAAATTTGAACTCATGTCATTTGTCTGGGACAAATTTATTGAAAATTGCCAAAAGCAATTAGATGAACAACTACTTCCCACGAAAGCTAGATGCCGATTTATGCAATTTATGGCTTCTAAACCAGACAAATGTGGGCAAAAATTCTGGCTTGTAGTAAATAAAGATTCAAAATATGTAATAAATGGATTTCCTTATTTGGAAAAGGACAATCAGAGACCAAATAGCCAACGATTAGGGGATTATGTAGTCATACGTTTGATGCAACCTTATTTGAACAAGGGGCGTAACGTTAGCTGTGACAACTTTTTACGTCTCCTAGATTGTGCGAGTGGCTACAAAAAAGAGGCACAAGTATGTTTGGGACAGTGAATCGTGCAGGAAGAGAAATACCTGTAGTAGTCAAGCAGTCATGTAAAGAACTATATTCTACTATAATCCTCAACAATGAGTGCACAACACTATCGATATGCCAAGGAAAAGTATTTAAAAACGTAATTGTTATGATCACGATGCATCCAGATGTTCAAATTGGAGGAGATATAAAGAAAAAGCTTGACCCAATAAAATTTTATAATGAAAGTAAATATGGAGTTGATGTGCAGAAAGCATTCAGTCAAAGCAGCATCACGTAGATGGCCAATACATACTTTCTACAATATGCTGGATATTGACGGAATTAATTCGTGGGTACTATATAAAGAAGCGATAGAGAAGAAGATTACGCGTAGAAAGTTTCTTCTTCAATTGGCCAAAGAACTTGCTGAAACTGATAACTTAGCTGATAACAGATCTGTAAAACAAGATGATGGAAATAAAGTATTTAAAGTTAGAAGAAAATGTCAACTACGAGTACAATGCAAGTAAAATAAAGGAAATAAGATATGCTCACAGTGTAACAAAGTTATGTGCAAACAGTGCACAGGAAAAGAAGCATTAAAAGTAATATGTATAAATTGTTTAAATGACATGCAATAATTATTTACTCATAAGTGTTCTATTTTTATTATGTATATAACAAGAGAAAAAGTTCTGTTTTCAGTAGAGTAGTTGAAATTACTATGTTACTATGTTATTAATTATTAGTTGTCAATATCTGTTTTTAGTTAAAGTAATATTTTTTGAATAAAACATATTGAAGTAGCTGGTTTTAGTAATTAAAAGCAACGAAATGCATATTAATACCCTTTTTACAAAATAGTAATACTGAATCATATCAAGGGGCAAATATATCTCCTCGGCGGTTCTAGGGTGGCATTGATGTCGGAGGTTCTAGTGTTAAAGGGTATAAAATTCTGAATCTGTTACATGAAAGAAAATTAAAATCGGCCGAGTCGTTAGTAAATTAGAGAGAAAAAAGGATTAAATCGGAAAATTAATTGTAAAACGTTGACAACACTACCGATATTGATAAAAAACTACCATTTTATTAATACTATAGTTGCAAATAATTAACTACAATACTAATGCACACTACACGTTTACTACGTATAAAATAACACGAGTTTACAAAATACAAAACTAAAACTCAAAAACGTACACAAATAATTTAATCTTCTACTCGTATTATCTACTTTGCAAAATGTATTACTGTACTTAGTAGTTCAATGTATCAAATATTCAAAGCGTGCGCCATTATTATTTAAGCAATAATACAATTTATGTTCGAATTCTTAATCTTTTACATAAAAAAATTAAAATCGCTAATCGGAGAGAAAAATGAATTTAATTTCTTATTAGGTAATTCAACTTATCAAATTCTCAAAATGTACTCCATTGTTACTTTTACAATAACGCAATCTATCTAGGCCCAAAGGAAATGTTAATATTTCTGTATCTTTGTTCTTATCTGTTTTCTTGTTTATCCTTACTTGTCAAAATTTCAGAATATGGAAAATCAATTTTAAATTGAAATAAATGAACTAATATCAAGTTACAAGTGTTATTTAATTTATAAATGATATAGTATTTTACAGTCGAGAAGGCGTAATTTTAACAATGGTTTACAGTTTCGCTGAAAGAACGGAAATTATTTTTGTTTATAGCCAAGAAAATCTTTGCGCTCGTAGAACTGCGATTTTTTTTAATGAGAGATATCCCGACAAAAATATTTCTCATCGATACGTTATCGACTTGGTGTAGAAATTTGTAAAAACTGGTTCTGTAAAGAATAAGAAAAGAAATCAACCAAGAGTTTTAAATGAAGCAGCACACATTGAAGTTCTGGGTCATTTTGCGATAAATCGAAGAACCTCGATTCCTACAGTTTCCAAAAAACTAATATTTCCACTGGATCCTTAAACAATGTACTGAAATTGAAATAATTCTTTCCTTACAAAATTCAAATTATCAAGAATTGAGCGAAGACGATTATGACAGAATGATCGAATTTTGTGAGGAAATGACTCAAAAAATTCAAGATGACCCATCATTAACAAACACAACTGCAGATACTGGGATAATCAAAATCCGCAAATGTTTTGTGAAGGTCATACGCAGTTTCCTGAAAAAGTCGATGTTTAGGCTGGTATTTTAGGAAATGACATCATAGGACCGATTTTTATTCAAGGTAATTTAACTGGACCGATGTACGTTTATCTTCTAGAAAATACCATTGATGCGCTTATTACTCAGTCATTTAATATCAAGTCAACGCAGGGGAACATGATTCTTAACAAGAAGAATCTGCATTTTCAGCATGACGGAGCACCTCCTCTTACGCTTTACCGGCGAGTGAATGTTTGGATCGCCAATTTCCGGGAAAATGGATTGGTGGAAGAGGTGCTCTGGAATGGCCGGCAAGATCTCTGGATCTCACACCACTTGATTTTTTTCTGTGGGGTTATTTAAAAAGGGAACTCCGCCCGAAAGTATTGATGAGCTCAAAGTAGAATTGCGGAAGAATGTATACGGTTTACGCGTGAAACATTTCAACATGTACGAGAAGAATTTGGAAATTCGAAAATTCGAAAATAATGGCGCACACTTTTCATATTTAATATATTAAATTTCTTAGTACAGTAGTACATTTTGCTGAGTAGATAACAGAAAATTAAATTATTTTTGTACATCGTTTTTGAGTTTTAGTTTTACTTTTGTATTCTGTAAACTCTTGTTATTTTATACCTAGTAAACGTGTCGTTTGCATTAAATAGTGTTGTAGTTAATTACTTGCAACTATCTTGTTAATAACATAGTGGTTTTTATCAATATCGATAGTGCTGTCAACATTTTGCAATTCATTGTACGGTTTAATAAACTTTTGTCTCTAATTTACGAACGGCTTGGCCGATTTTGATTTTCTTTACTCTAAATGATTCATAATTTTATACCCTTTAAAACGATATGTAACACATAGGGGAGTGCTATTTAAAATTTTGGGGAGGGGATGGATTGGAGGGAGAACAAAGATTCTCCAAATTATTTGAGTAGGTTATTAAATGACCCCCTCAGAAACAAAATCGACGTGTTTTAGTGATTTTTGGTAATTTTGGTTTTCAAATGGAAACCCTATATATAATTTAATAAGCCTATAAAAAAAATCAATTTTTTTGAAACCCCCGTAGGGAGTAGCTTAGACACATTATTAAATTAAAATAGGAAATTGATTTACAATATTTGCAATAAACGTACCAAATGGTGACCATTGCATTCAATGTATTTGTGAATTCGTCGTTTTAAATTCTCGAAAATGTACTGTAAAGTATGACAAATTCAAACCGTCAATTTGACAGATAATTATTACTGAGAATGGATTAAGCTAAGACATAATCGTTTTTTCATATCCCACTCGATACTGAAATTTAAATTATCGCGTGTCATATAACACCCAATCTTGTACGTACTCAAAAGTACGTACGTGTATTATATACAGGGCCTAGCAGGGTAACCGGTGACTTTGAGATAACCTTTTTAAACTTTTTGTATTTATAATTAGTAAACAACTATTCTACTCCTTTTGTAAAGAGCTTCAATGTTAACAGTTTTTATTGTAATATCATCATTTGATCGCATAACCTTGAAAAGGTTTTAGGTCATCTCGTGGACTTCTTACTATGGCAAAGATAATTCGGGATAACAACCAAATTAAAACAAGAATATTCTATTTTTATATTCCAAGTCGATCAGAGAAGTGCTTGTGCCCTCATATTAATGAAAATTGTCTAAAAGACATTGCATATTTACGTAATATCTCTCATTTTTGTCACAGCTTTTAAAAGTAATTGAGAGAATGCAACTCTAGTGAACCCCTTCCATTAGATTTTTGCTAGCGAGAATATTTCGTATCTTCCATTGGCTCTTTATACACCATAAAGTAAGTCAGTGCATTTTCAGAAAATGCTCGATAATGTTATATTTAATAGATAACAGGCCAACTACGAATATTTTATTTGTACACGCTAGCTTTTATTAATACCATTATTAGAAATACGTTGTAAAGAAAGTTTGAACCATTTTACTGCTGTTTGTCAGTTTGTACTACTTTACAAGACCTTCAATAATGGTTTAACTAAACAAATGGCAATCTATCAAAATTTTCCAAGACTTTTACATTATAATTAGTCAATACTGAAATAATATTTAATTGAATAATTATATAAAATAGCAATTAACAATAACTATGTTACAGGAATTTGTGTTTCCATTGAAATGTATAAATATTACTCTATTCTGCAATCTGTTATAGAAATAGCATAAATATTATTGAATTAGACGTATCATCTCAATTCTATTTGTTTACATTTACAATGCAAAAGTTTAGCCTTTTGTGATTCTCTTTCCCAAAATTTGTATCGCTACTTATTCCAATTAAAAGTTCGTTTCAAAGCTACAACATTGATACCAATTTATTCTTCTCCTTTTATATCATATATTTTGCAGTAATATTATAGCATAGGAAAAGTTTTAAAGCAGAATAGAGGCGCAGAAAATTCGTTTAATGTTTGGTAAGAATTATTTAGTGATAAAACAGGTTACTAAAATAAAATTCACCTCCACCAGTGTCTATTAATAATTAAAAATTAACTTTCACTGGTATCATAATAAATTATACGCCATTGTTCTGTAGACGTTACATTTGAACTAAAATAAGCGAAATATTTCGTATTGACATGTCTCAAATTTATTTATTATTGAGACATTATATATTAAAGAAAGTAAATAATTTGTAGTGGCTAAGTTTTTTCATAACAATTGTATATTGTTATTAGTTTAACAGATAGTTTCAGTAAATTATTTATTAACTTTACTTTGTCAGTGCGTGCTACTGCGGGTGTTAAGAAATTAGGGCACAACAAGTTTTCTTATATACGTATAGAAGGTTGACACCTTAGGGAACAAGTACGTTAAAACCGTAATAAATAGCCATCAGCTGACGAAAATTTGGATATGCAAGAGCTGACGAACCAATATTTGATGCAGTGCAATTATTTTCTACAATAGTCAGAAGGTTACCGCCTCGATCACGCGCAAGCCGGATTTAAAGTTTAAATTAGTAAAATCGTTTCCCATGGCTGATTCCCTAAGCTAGTTAGCCGGAACGAGGGGTTTCTGTATTTATTAAACTTTTCGTGCTACTAAAATCGGCCAGTTTGAGTAACAGCTTTTGCCAAAATCAAAAATGTACTAAAAGAGAACGCGCCACTGGCTTTGGAGTCTAATAAATTAACGAAGCGATGATCCTGAAAAATCGTAAAATCTGAAATGAATTTGCGTAAGTTCGCATTGATGATTACAAGGTTTGTAAGGTTTCAATACGATTACCTAAGGCTTTCAACATGTCCTGACAGAATTAATTGCTTATAGATTCTTGTAGATATGGCCTGGACTGACAAATATGTTAAATAAAATTACGTTGTAAAAACAAATATGGATCTAGTCAAAATAATGTTGCGCACATGACAGAATGCACCGCTAATATTTATTTGCGTTCTTTCAAAATGTAAAAAGTGACATCCTAATATAAGCAATTGAAGCAACTAGACAAAGTGAACGAAGGCTATTATTAGAGTTCCGTATTTAAGTAATAATTGCCAAATCGCCGGAAGAGCCGTTCAAATCTTAAATTACCAAAAACATAAACTTCTTGCGCTTATTACTTATTACGAACAATAAGAAATTCATTTTCAGGTAATAGGTCTTTGTATATTATAATAGACAGGTAAATGGAAATCACCAATCAGCACCAATAATGAATACAAAAGTTCTTAAATATTACAATATTTTATACTGTAGTTGCTTATATCAACAACACACAGTCCTATAAAATAGATTTAAAACAATAAATTTGATTAAGGTATGATTGCTTCGGCCAATGATCTTTGACAGAGATCAATTACAGTTGCCCCAAAACAAAGGTAGTATAAATTGAAACGACGGTAAATAGTTATTTGTAATTTTCTGAAAGTTAGATTCATATAATTTGATGTTTTTTGGTCAGAAATTTGATTATAATGTTAGAAACTTGCGTTGAAGAATCCAAAAAATAATGTTCATAGTTTCTTCAGTAAAAAGGTCATCAGACTACACATTCTTAGGTTTTATATCCACAAAATGCGTTACAATATTTCGCTAAAGTTAATTATACGGCCACAAAGGAGTTAAACTTTTTCATTGTCAAAATCAGTCGGAAAATTAAATGATTCGATTAATACTAGGCCTAGAATAGTTCTAGTTAAAGGAAATAAGCTTAAATCGATCAATTATAATTGAAAAAGTATACGCGTTTCACATATTGTAAAGTATTCTATTGTTTTGTGATGACGGAGGATAATTCAAAATTTTCATTTCTTTAACACGATCCGCAAACTTTGAAATTTATGTCATTATTTAGCTGTTTTTAGAACTTTTATTATTACGTTTCTATTTGTGAAAAAATTCCATCCCCATAGAAATAAGTACTAACGTAACTGAAAAGGATTCTACTGAATATTCATCTGAAGCCAAATTTGCTTAGTTAAATCTTCTTCACTCTTACCTACATAACCCTCAAATGGCTATTCTATAACGAAACATTTTTTATTTAATTTATTAAATATAAACCATTTATATATAACAATAAGCATATTATGTTAGTATATGAATGTAACATACATTACTTACAAATATTAATTAAATTAGTCTTTAAAATAGAAGTTGTGGCTATAAATTGTAGCAACAAATTGTGTACCAATCAATTATTACTTTCAATTAAGTATACAATAAATAAACAAATTCAAGGTAAATATTGATAAAAATGTGTTAATAAATTGTGAGCTCACTTTCTTCCTTTTTCTTTAATGAGTACAAGTACAATAGTTCTACTCAAAGCTCTCTACCCTTGTTGGCACCAACGCCTGCAATACAACAACTAAAATAATTTTCGGTTACGCAATATCTATTTCTATAAATAAGGGCTATTTCCAACCTACCCCAATGTTTCCTTATCTATATATTTGACTAAAATAAGATAAAAATCGGCAAGCTAAGTTTGAAGCTAGTATTTATAATAATAATGTTTATTACGGAAAATTTCCAATACAAAATCAAAATACATAGTATTATTACATAATATATATCCTTAAATTATTTCTTAAATTAGCCTTAAATTCAATAAAGTCTATCCTAAAGAAGTCCAAATCCTCCATGCTGTTTACTAACAGGTACCTTCATGCCAATGAAGAAAACATTCTGTACATTATTCTATGCAAAGATACAACTAGATGGTTTGGATTCCTTGTGCTAGCTATACTTCGGTACATTTGCCGCGAACTTTTCAAGTATTATCGGTAAATCAATTACTGATGATAGTTTTAAACACAAAGCAAACATCAAAGTAGTTTCTTCGAATATGCAGTAGTGGTAAGATGAAGTACTTTAAGCAGTTATCGTAATCATTGCTACTACACTGAATATTAAATTTATAACAAAGGTACTTTGTAAATTTTCTTTGGATCTTTTCAATTCGATTTTGGTAAGTTTTAAAATGGGGCGACTATACAGGGCTATTACTGTGTATTGACAACCCTGAATATCCCAAATAGGCAACCCAATTTACACTTTCATAGGTCGCTA
>JAHWXV010128418.1:0-15306 GCA_024586415.1 Phrixothrix hirtus | reverse complement strand
TAGGCACGACACCCATCTGTGCAGACCGAAAAGCATACAGCAATCTCGTGCATTCACATACAAATATCAGGAGACCATAAAGCAAGCGGAGCTAGGAATTTGTGGCGACTGGCAACTTGAAAGCCGCGGGTAAATCCACAAGTATCTGTATCGAGTCTAATGTGAATTACGGTACAATTTATAAACACGAACATTCATATTTACTTTGTTTGCTAACTTAGTATTTTTAATATATAACGTAGAATAATTTTAAGTTTGAGTTCCAGATATATTTGAGTTGATTCATTGTGAACGAAAATTAATTCTTTTATTTTTTGATTACACTGTGAAAATTACTTATTTATTTTTGTCAATAAATTAGTATAACAACCTGACTTTGAATTCCGCCGTTGACCGAATCGAACAGTAAATAAAAGTTCGCTTCGAGACCGAAGTTCGAGCGACGTCATTTAGTATAAACGACGTCCTTCGCAAGAAAACCTTTTTCACGTCATTCCGGCCGCCCGAATCGTCGAAGCAGGATTACAGACAACACGAAGAACCACCCGTCACGATTAAGACCTACCACCAGGTAGAACTCAAGTTCTTAAATTCCTCTTATGCCGTTCAGTAAGGACTGAAACGTCACAAGCTTTAGCATGGGTTTTAAGAGTGTAACGATAAAATTGTTTTAATTTTCAAATTACTTTATAACAACGTCGACGAAGTGTTGCTAGAACTCGTACGTAACAAACCTAAATGCTTTTGTATGTCATTATAAAGGTATAGTGACAAAATTTATAAAAATAAAGTGTGCAATAAAATTGGAAATAGCTAAGATATACAACTAAATTAAAATGAAATATAAATCTTTGCATAATATTAATTAATTTAAAAAAACAGTATAAAAACAAATCAGAACGGTAGATTTTCAAATTACGCTGACTTGACATGGAATAGAACCGGTCTCGGGAATAAGAAACTTTGTATACATTTTCTTCACTTCAACAGCTTCTGTCATATATTTCTACTCTGTTTCGTTAAAGTTCTGCAATTTCCTATTGTAATTTGTTCATTAGAAGTATTGCATGTTACAAATGTAATTATATAAAATACACGCGATAAACATTATTTTTTCGACGTATTGAGGATAATATACCAAACACATTTCTAGCCACTCTTCGGGCTGAAGATAATCTGTAATTGAACGCTTTTCTTATCATAATGTTCACAATTCGATAACCAGCCAGATCACCGACTATTATAAATGTAATTCTGTCTCTGGAAATGGTTTCTCTTCTTAAATGTTAATCATTCCATTTTCTAAACGTTTTCCGAGATTTGAAGTTGCAAACTTGGCGCCGTTACAGCTTCATCCATACGAGCCTATATCCACCGCAAAAGTCTGTAGCTAAAATCAACTAAGGCCAATAAATCTATAGAAAAAGTTATCTTGTAGTTGAAGCACAAGAATTCGGAGTTCCGAGGTGCCTCTGTAACATGTTAGCCGCCTAGATCTCTAAAACGATTAAAAAAATGTTGCTGTCGCGACGTCATTTGTTATAATCCCTAACTATTTCCTGTTGGTGTAGGCATGGTTTTCTTTAACATGTTAGTAATAATAGCTGCGCAGACCTCATGAACTATGTCTATACGATTTGAAACGAATCTCCTATCTCCATAAACTTGAACGCAAAACGCGCCATCTACTTCAGCAGATTAACGTTCTAGTAAGGAAAAACATAATAATCGCAAGCATCTTATGCTGAACTTCTTAATCATTTAGATTAGTTCTATCTTTTTCATTCAAAAAGTACAGAATATAAGCAGAGGTGGATTAGTTTGACGAGCCAAAATAGAATAGCGGCTTAATATTTCAAACTAGAAGTGGCCAAGCAGCTATTTCTATGCTAAAGATGGAAATTTATATGTCCATATCGCTTTTCTCATCATTTATGAATAAGCTACGATGAAGTTTTTTACAAGAAGCATTTGCGTTGGAAATTATTGACAACGGAAATCGACAACAAATAGATGAACAAGAAAATGATAAAATCTTCGCTGATGGTGACATAGGTTCTACACCTTCTATTTACCCCGTTGACAATTTCAATTGTATTTTGCATTCATAGAGTAGCCCGAAGATATAAAGTATCTGAGATAGCGGCATCTACGGTGATGATGATGATGATGATAATAATAATAATAATAATAGTAAAAATAATATTTTAGTACTATCTTTTCTGTTGGCATTGTTTTGTTATGCGTCTGATTTATGAAACCTGGCATAAGAGATAATGACATTAGCAGTAGAATCCCAGAAAGAAAGATTTTAGTAAATAAAAACCCTACACTATCTGACTGATTACCACTTTTGGTCAGGCGTCCGTACAAACTTTCCCTCCTTTTACTAAATAATAATAATAATAATACATTTATTTCTACGTGAATTGGAATATAAAATAAATCAGCATAGAGTTAGAGAAGTTTCAAATATAAATAAATCATATAACAGGTATTCAAAAATTGGGCTTGGTAGAAAGTGGGTATATAAGAAGAGGGCAGTTGCAAGAAAGACTAGAGTGAAAGTGGAAAGATTGCAGGAGGAGAATGAGAGAGAAGAATACGTACAAAATCTAGAGAAGAGAATGTTGTCAAAAGAATCTGAATGGAAATATGAAATTGGAAAAGGTGGAATCGGATGTGCATGGAAGAGGTTGGAAGCCCTCTTGATAGAGTGTGCAACTAAAGTATGTGGAGTGAGTACGATTGGAAAGTCAAAAGAGAACGCATGGTGGAATGATGCTGTGAAAGTTTCCGTAAAGGAGAAGAAAGAAATATATAAGAGAATAATTGCAACCAAAGATGAGCAGAACAGAATGTATCTGCTGAAAGCATATTGGATCAAAAAGAAGCGTGCAAAGGAAGCTGTGAAGGAGAGTAAAGAGAGTCTGAGGATGAAGGAGGGAGTAAAAAAGCCGAATGATGTTGACGGTAATAAAAGATTATTTTGGAAGTGGGTAAGGAATGCAAATCAGGGCGCAAGGAACCGAGTAAACGGAATACGGAATAGCGAGAATGAAATGGAGTGGGATGAAAGTAAAGCGATATTTCATTGGAAAGAATATTTTAACGGGCCGTATGGCAAAAGAGATACTGGGATAAATGTGAATGTGGAAAATGCTCGAATAAATAAAATCAAAGAGAGCGATAAGAGTATAGGCATGGAAGAAGTACGAAATGCAATAAAAAGGCTGAAAAATGAGAAGGCTGCTGGAGTAAATGACGTTACGAACTAAATGTTAAAGGATGGCGGTATGTGACCAGCCGAATGGTTGTACAAACTATTTAATGCTTGTGTTCTGTTAACAGGAGTGCCAGAGAACTGCAAGGGTGCTATGATCGTGCCTCTGTGCATAGTCAAAGGTGGTAGATATGAATGCAAGAGCTATAGACCTATAAGATCATTAAGTGCAGCTGGGAAGGTGTTTCGTAGAATTATAATTGACAGAGTTCGCATAAATACTGAAAGAAAGGTATGGGATGTACAGGGAGGATTCCTGCCTGGACGAGGGTGCGTGGATCAAATGTTTAGTTGGCAGAAAATGGTCGAGAAGTGTTTGCATGTTAATGAGAAAATGTATTATACATTTGTGGATTTACAGAAAGCGTGTGATAGTGTGAATAGATGCAAGTTATGGGCAACTCTGATGGAGTATGGTGTAAAGGGAGTACTACTGAATGCAATAAAAGCAATGTACGACAGAAACAGGGCGTGCGTGAGAGTGAACGGTGCGGTTAGTGAGTACTTTGAAATTGAGCAAGGAGTGAGACAAGGATGTGTGACGTCTCTTTGGTTGTTTAATATATTTACGGATAAAACCATGAGGAGTACATGTGAGGACTTGAGTGGTATAAATATAGGCAGCGAAGATGTAAAAGTGTTGATGTATGCAGATGATGCAGTACTAGTGACGAAATGCATGAGCCAAATGCAACGAATGTTGAATAAATTTGTATGAGTGAGTGAAGGAATGCATCTGAAAATCAATAGTGGCAAGACAAGGGTAATGGTTTTCAATAGGGAAGATGAAAAGGAAATATGTCCGCTGAAATTGGGTAGCGAGATAATTGAACAAGTTGATAAGTTTGCTTACCTTGGCAGAATGTTTTCAAATGATGGGTGAATAGATAGTGAAATTGAAAACAGAGTGAATGCAGGCAGGAGAATAATTGGCAGCATGTGGTAAGTAACCAAGAGTGGATAGCTAAGTATGTAAGCAAAGAAGGCTGTTTACAATATTACATTTGTTTCAACTGTTTTATATGGCAGTGAGACTTGGGTATGTCAGAAGAAGCATATGAGTAAAATAAACGCCGTAAGTATGAGGTACCTAAGAGCAAAACGGGACTTGACAGAGTAAGGAATAAATGGGTGATGGATACGTGCCAGGTTAAGGAGACACTGCCCGAACTGTACGAAAGAAGTGCGTTAAGATGGTTTGGGCATGTGGAACGAATGAGTAATGAACGATTAACAAAGAGAATATATAAGACAGGTATGAATGGAAAACTAGGTAGGGGTAGACCGAGAAAGAGGTGGTTGAATATGATTGAAGAATTTGTAAAAGGAAAGAGAATAAGGAGCGCAAAGAATAGGAGAACTTGTCAAAAACGTTGTATGAATTTAATGGAAGAAAAAGAAGTATGTAAGGACAGAAAGGGATTGAGAAAAATGGTGAATGGGTAATAGTAGTGATGGTAGGATTGGTAGGTAATAGTGGGCTGGTGTGGATACTGTAGAGTGCTGGGAGTTGTGGTGAAGGGCGATGGTAGTGAGAAGGTTTGGTGTATGGGTGCATGCAGTGGTTGTGAAGGTGGAGGCTTGTTATTTGGTTTTACCTATGCCACTAAGGGAATGACATGATTTGTAGTAGTAGTAGTAGTAGTTCAAATGAAACTGATGTAATACGGAGTACTTCCACAAACTAAGTTCTATTTGTATTTCCTGATAGGTACACGATATGTACATGTGCGATACCTATCCTCGCCCGTTAAGAAGGAATTGACGCCATTTCGGGTTAGTTGGGTGTGATGTGCGCCTTGTACTGCTAGTTTAAAGTGGTGAAGTTAATTGAAAACGCTGACTCTTGTGAGATTAGGTTTGTAATTTATTTCCTCAATGCGAAGAATATTAAACCAGATCACATTAATCAATCAATCTGTGCAACGAACGGAAAAAATTAGATGAGTGGTTCAATGGAAAGGAAATGGGTTAAACATTTCAATGAAGTACGCCATAATGTGCATAATGACGAGCGAAGTGGTCGTCGATCTTTACTTGATGATAAGCTGGTTCATGCAGCAGAAGAAAAGGTTTACAATTTTTGCTCTCTCTATAGAATTGCCCAAAATTTCAAGATCAATTTATCATCAAATTATTAATGAGCAACTGCGTTTTCGAAAACTTTATGCCCGTTTGGTTGCAAAAGGTCTTAACGGGGAACACAAAAAAAACATCAGGGAAGTGTATTTAAGGTTTTGACATGTTGCGATGATGAAGGTGATGGCTTTCGTAGCAATCTAGTGACTGGGGATGAGGCGTGGGTTACTTATTACACTTCTGAATCAAATCGACAATCTAGGGATTGGAGGCACATTTCGTCTCACCAAGTACAAAACTCAAGCCAAGCTTGACGGATCGAAAAATCGCATGCATAGTGTTTTGTAATAGACACGGTAATCAGCTGGTGGATTTTTTACTGCAAGGTGAAGTAAATATTTATTGCGAGATGCTTATAAAGTTGCACCGTACAATACAGAACAAGCGTCTAGGAATGTTTACCAGCGGCATTGTTTTGATTCATGACTATGCCTTCCTCCTCACTGCGAATGCGACACAACAGGGAACTTTCACTGGGAATAATTTAGCCGCAATCCATATAGTCCGGATCTTGTTCCTAGTAACTTCTCTCTTTTCTTGCACCTGAAATATAGCTTTCATGGCATGAGGTTCAACAATGATGAGGACATCTCAAACATGTTACGACCCAGTTGACATTATTGGCGGCAAAAGCTTCTTCATAGTAAGATTTTTTACTGAATATGCACTTGCTTTCTTTATCGCGTTAAATGGAACTTAGTTCGTGGACGTAACTCGTATAAACATACTTAAAAGAGATACATTATATGCTCATCAATATTGTAGGGAGCTATAGCCATGATACGATGTTTTGCGTTATTTTGAAACTGTTTTACTGTTTTGCAACTATTTGGTCATTTGGTAGATGATTGTACAAGCGACATCCATTAAGAAGTAGTGGTATGTTTACTAGGAAGTAGGAGATTTTTGTTTCTTGTCTCATAATTATGATTTGTATAATTTCTTCGAAAGGTTTTCATTTTTTTACAAAATAAACAATTTCAAATTTGCAAACACCACCTGTTGTTAGAATGGTTAGGTCTCTGAAAAATTGTTTGCATGATTCTTGAAATTTTAAGTTTCTCATTGTTCTCATTGCATATTTTTGAATAACAAGTATACTGTTTAAGTCCATGTTTAATGCCCACTGGTTCATTCCATGGATTAGAACACTATGCAAACTAGTAAAATAAAGAATTCGGCAATGTAACTGCTGAAGTGTCAAGATATTTGACGTAAGTTATAGCACACTAAGGTCAATCTGTTACTTAGTTGACTATGCTACCCCCAATTAAGTTATGGTCTACATATATCTCTAAGGGTTTTACATGCGCTGCAATCTCAGTTAAACTATTTTTTATAGTGGCATTACGCTTTATATATTAGACCTAAAAGATCTGAAGAACGTACAACTTGTTTTGAATTGATTAATACAAAGTTTATTAGTATACATCCATTCATCTATTTTATTACATTGGTTAATAGCGCTTTCAAGTTCTAAGTTATCGGCTAGTTTAACTAATACGTTTGCATAGTCGGCATAAGAGACTGAGATAGTGGACATTATGGTCAGCATATTGACTAGGTCATTTGCATTCACTATAATATAAATACTAGTGGTGCAAGAATTGCACGTTGCTGTACTCCTAATATGATAATGGAGGAGATGGAAAAAAATTTATAATTTGACATAGTTAGAGATATCCTTTGAGTTCTTCCTATTACGTATGACTTAAATCAATTGTGAGCTAGACCACTGATACCATATATATACAGTTCCTTCAATACTATATCATGATTGACATAATTGAAGGGTTGAACGCCTACACTTAATGATGTTATGCGCAAACGGTTACTAATGCATGAGTATAAAATTCAGATTCTTCAAAACATAAAGCCGACCGATTTCCCTAAGCGAATTGAGTTTGCCACATTAGTGCTAAATTGAAATTTCTTAAATTAATTGTTGTTTACAGATGGGGCAACATATCATACAAATGGTTGCGTTAACTGGCACAATTTCCGTATATAGGGGACACAACAACCTAACGTTATCCACGAGTATGTCCGTGATTCACCCAAAGTTAATGTGTGGTGCGGGTTACTTCATAACCAAGTTACAGGCCCCTTTTTATGCAAAAACAAGAGTTACAGGCACAATTTATCGCGATATGCTTGAACAGTTTGCGTTTCCTCAAATCGAAGGACGGTATATCATTTTTATGCATGATGGAACCCCACAACATCACCATCTTACAGCACGCAAAGTCCTAAACGCACTATTTCCAAATAGTTGGATAAGTAGACATGGGGCTACTGCCTAGCCTTCCAGAAGTCCTGATCTAACCCCTTGTGACTATTTTCTCTGGGGATACATTGTGTATACAGAAATCATTCGTGATATGCAACATCTGCGGGAGCCTATGTCGGCAGCCATCAATATTATAACACCAGAGAAGATAGAATGCACATGGTATGAATTTGAATACCGCTTGGACGTCAGCAAAGCAACAAATGGAACTCACATTAAAATTTATTAAAATATGAAACAAAACATTGTTCTTTTCTGTTCAATTCATTAAAATATCTCTAACAGTTTTAGCATTTTAGCATTTAATCATAACCAGGGTATCCTTTCTTTTTAAAATCTGAATATTTTTTTAAAGAGTAGTTAAAATAGAGAGAAAACTTTTTATTTTCATGATTTTAGGGCAAATATGCTTTTGGATTTTTATCTTGCGTTATTATACACTTCGCTATTGGAAAATTTATATTAAAGTGATATAATCAGATGTGTAAAAGATTTGAAACCCTTTATTTGGATACATCTCCTTATAATCATCTCCCAGTTTTTCCAAAATAATAGACTATGCGAGGATTGTCTGAAAATTAAGGTAAGTGGTACAAAAGAAGGTACTCTATTCGAGTTTTTTATATTTAATTTTCGACATAGTCCCATTTTAACTCGTCGCACTGGTTCAAACGATGTTCAAGTCGTTTAATGCCTTTACTATAATAGAACGAATCAAACACCTCCGAATAATCATTTGTTTCTACAATAACTTCCTCATTAGATGAAAATCTTTTTCCATCTAGCCATTTTTTCAAGTTTGGAAATAAGAAAAAGTCAGATGTATCTAATTATTGACTGTAAGGTGACAATGTTCGATGAATAACACGGTGCATTTTCATGAAGAAACAATTCTTTCTTTCTTGCCAAATGGGTGTCGTTTTTCCTTTAATTTTTCAGTCTGCTGGTCCAATGATGACGCGTTGTACCGCCTGTGATTTTTTTGCTCTTTTTTAGGTAATCTATAAAAATAACATGACGAGTATCCCAAAATACGGTGGCGATAACCTTGTTAGCTGATAGAGCCACTTTTGCTATCTTCGGTTCACGGAAACCGGCCTCTATCCATTGCTTGTATTCAATGTTTGTTTCGTTAACGGTGACAAATCAACGCAAACATTCGGCGGAATTATACTTAAAAGAAGTTGTTACGTACACTAGTTTCTGATGTACGGCTAGCAGACGCGGCACCGATCTTGCTGACAGCGTTTTCATACCCAAGTGTTCATGTAAGGTATGACCGACACGTTCTTTAGATATACCTGTGGTGTCTGCTATCACATGTACCTTTAATCGACGTTAAATTAAAACAAGATTTATAAACTTTGATGATCATTTCGTCAGTAGTAGCCTCTTTTGGACGTCCTGATTTTATTTCACTTGTGGTACTCGTACGGCCATATTTAAATTCATTCAC
This sequence comes from Phrixothrix hirtus, assembly GCA_024586415.1. Classification (NCBI taxonomy): domain Eukaryota; kingdom Metazoa; phylum Arthropoda; class Insecta; order Coleoptera; family Phengodidae; genus Phrixothrix; species Phrixothrix hirtus. The sequence continues at coordinate 6,138 of JAHWXV010128418.1, read as the reverse complement.
TCAGAAACAAACTGTCTTAAATGATGGCGCAGATTCGCCGTCAATATTATCTAACTCTTCTTTGATTTCTTTGGTTTTTTTCTCGGCGGTATGGAAGTGTTTAATCACAGCACAGATTCTCTTTTGTCCGTATTCACAAAACAACTTAACGTTTACATTAAACAACTGTAAAAGACAAAGGACGCAACATACTTGGCTGAAACTTTGACAGCTGCCTTATAACATGCGATAAATTTGATATATGACACGCATGCGTAGATTATGGCACCATCTCTATTTTCGTTACCTCACTAATCAGACCGCCTTAGTAGATATTATTAATATTTTGACTTAAAAAAATACCTTTAAATATGTATTGTGAAGATTTATCGCGAAGTTTTGAGACTTTAACAGTCAAAAATTGAACAAAATGGCCGGGGCGATGGGATTGCAGTGCATCTGTAATGCAGTATTTTTTTATATTATAACATTATTAAGACACATAACAAAGTTTGATAGAATTATTGTAGGTGTAATAGTAAACTACTCAAAATTGAATAGGCGTATTCGTGTCCATAGAATTTTGCTTTAAGGGGATCATTTTCTTTGTACATAATATTGTTAGTAGGTTCATAGCAGCACATTTACATAAAGAACTCAAAGCAATATCGTTTATTTCTTAAAAATTTTAACATTTTCAAATAACAAGAAATTATATTGTATTACTTTTCTAATCTAGGCAACTTTAATATCAAGTAGAGCTACCATGCGCATCAATTACAGCTTGGCATCTTTTAGGTATATTTTAAATGCAGTTATCAAAGTATTCTTGAGGAACTTCTTGCCAAAGAATAGGAAGAATGTTTCTCAGTTCTGTGGCAGTTGCTGGTTGATGATCATGAGCATTAATGCGGCGTTACAGGAAGACCCATACATGCTTAATGGGATTAAGGTCGGGATATAAGGGTGGAAGGCGTAGGTGATTTATTTCGTGGTTATTATTGGCTTGCAACACGTTCTGAGCACAATGCGGTCGTACATTATAATCCAAAAAATGTAACTTTACAGGTCCAATAACGTTGCCCCTGGGTAGAACGTACTCCAGTATTATATCCTCTTCGTAACGTTTTCAGTTAAATTACCATCATCATTACACCACTTCCCCCAAACGGCTCCACTGGTTGGATGTATTGGGGTAGAATACGATTTCCTCATTGCATGTATACTCTTTTGCGGTGACTGTTGTTATGAACACAATACCGTGATTCGTCGGCGAAGAGAATGTCTTCCCATGGAGTAGCTTCCTGTAGCCTTAACTACTCCCAAATCCTTCTCCTCTGACACGTGTACTCCATATTTAATAATAGACGTCGAAGGGGTTTGTAGGAGGTCAGACCCGCCTCATACAAACGATTCCTCACGGATTACTCCGAAATCTTCGTTTTAGTGGTATTTACAAGGCTGTAAAGGTACTGAGAAGCTATTGCAGAAGGTTGCCTACTCTCTTACATCACCAAAAACCTATGTTCTCTACATGCAGTTGCACGTCGTTGTCCACGACCTGATCTTCTGCAAGCTACTCCAGTTTACCTGAAGCGGGTAATGGTTCTTGAAATTACACTTTGTGTAGTGTTGAACAATTCTGCATTTTCCACCTGACGTGTGCCTCTTTGGAATATTTTGACCACTAAATCACCTTATTTGCACGAAAGATGAACTCTTTCCATTATGTTTTAAGTAAGTGACCCAAATTGAAGCAGTGCTACAAATTTAACGCGACGTAAAATAATATAATTGTTTTAACGCAGCTCTTAAATGTAATTGGTGACAGCGACCCACTTTGATAATTTTTTTAAATAAATTATTCTAAAACAAGTACCCCAAATATACAGAACCCCACAAAACATATTAGATCGTGTTGAATCCTATTTGCCTGCAATATCCCTCTTTAATATTCAGTAGTTTAGTTAATTTTAATCCATGGCAATCCAATAGATCTATAAACCTACTTTTAGAAGGACAGTCGATCAAAACGTCAATATTAAAATCCCTTTCCATTATAATATCATGATTGATGAGATTAAGTAAGTTCAACAAGAGATCAAAGACGAAATGCAGACTGCAGAAATGGAAATGGAAAAAGATTCATTAAATATGTTCTTGTTATCCAAGGCCAGTATCGCGAAGACGCTAGCCGCCGACTATCAACACCTTACAATACGAGTATTAGCTATTTAAAATTGTTTCAGAAATAGAGGCAACTATTTCAAGCCAGAACCACCTGAATCGCCATATTTAAACAATGCAGTTTCAAATCAGTACCCTTCACCAAATCAGTCAGCTCTGCCACACCCTTCTATGCCGTCCTATTTCTGCCAGTAATTAAATTTGTTAACGAATTTCAACTAAGAATGCACACATGCGTAAATACTTCTTTTACTAGTATTTTTTGATATCTATATAAGTTTGTGTAAATATATTTTTATTTTAAATTAATACCAAAGAAATTTTTGATTTGGCTTAAACAAACTGTCAGTGTTTTTCTTCTGGGATAATGGACTTGCCAAAAGTGGTGTTAGAGTTTTTCAAATTTGAAGTATCCAATAATTCAGGGAAAGGTGTAGAAAATTCCCATTTCAGCTTTTGATCCAATGTATATGACTTATTCACATTGTATTTTTACTAAGCACTATAGCATTCATAACCAATATAAAATCGACAAGAATTTGAATATTTACAGCAAACCGAATAAAACTGATTGCTGTATGCGCATTATAGCTAGAACACCCCATGAGCTTAAGCAAATCTTGATTATCTCACGAGAGTAGGGTGTTGTGTAAAATGCATCCCTAACATTTTGAAATGAAGAATAAGTATTAAAATGTTTAGTGCTAAAATGCGAAGTTCAATTTCATTACCGTAAATTGCATTTATTTGTAACATTTTTCTGTGGTATGACGTAGGATATCACCTTCCTTTATATAAGTCTTACACTACATTACTTACATTAATTCAAGTGTGAACTGGTGTCGCAGTAACAATTTTTTTAAAGATAGTTGATAAGAATAACGGATTTCCAGATCGCTAGCACGGCACGCGCGATTAAAGTTGGGGGATAAGTGCATGAACAGATCACAAACGGTAATGTAAAGTAGCTGAAAATGGTTATCTCCAAATGGGGTTGGTTGTCGTTGCAAGATGAATATTTTTAGTATGTATATAGACAGACAAAAATCAAGTAACTTTAATTAATTAAATAGAATAGCAAGAAATCGTTTCACAATTTTATATATTACAACTAAAATGAAATAAAAAAGTTTTAAAATAAAGTGCTTGAAAAACAATTTATTGGAGATATGGAGATTCATGAAACGACTGATACATTACTTTGCTTTCAAGTAACTAACCAACGTCCAAAAACGTTGCGCCATCATCACGTATATTATATTTTTAATAATAATAATAATAATAATATTGTTAATAACTCTTCACACATTATCTAGGAAGGGAAGTAGAAACGAAATCTGGAACATAAAACTTTTTAATAAATCCCGTTCTCTTTCACTCAACTAATCACATTATATTTTGTCATTTAACAAAATTAAAATAGGAGGAGGCATATAATAATCACTACTCTTGATTTAGGCAATGCACTCATAAACGAAACCACGCTTAAAAATGTCATGAAGTTACACTAAACAACACTACATAGTTTGCCAAAACAAAAATTTATGTAATTCGCGACTTCCAAAGTGCTTAATACACGCAGAATAATTTTGAATTAATCAACCGACAAGAAAATGAAACGTACAACTGTGTCTTATTTCAACGTCGCAGGTAAAATTATTGTCAACTATCTGAAGTGTATTTTGAATTGATCCCCGATAACAAGTTTATAGTAGAGAATTTTAATTTGTATATATAGAAATTATTGCTAGTCGTCTTATGTAGTAGTTTCTATCGGCTTCATTTTCTATCGGAGTGAAAAGTTGGAAGCTCATAGTTCAAAACCAGTGGAATCGCTTTATATGAAAGTTTTACTGATTATCAAGAAATTATATGTTTATTGTTAGGTTAGATAAATTTCAATTTTGAAGATTTTGTTGATTATTTTATACCATATTTAGCAAGGTTTATCGTGGTGGTTACTTTGCAAGCGTCATAAATTGCACAAAGTTCGAATTGGTGGAGCTCAAACTTGTGTAAAGAAACAACACCTAAAATATTTTAATTATTTGTGTAAATTTGGGTTGCTACACAATAAAATTAAAACACCGCTTTTCTTAGCGAGGCAGGAAATGAAATATCTCTTTTTTCCTATGGTACAATTAAATAACTGAACAATAATTTTTTTAATATTCAATACAAATTTCTCTTTTGTTATTAGAAATTAAAAAGCTGCTAATTCTAAAGACATGCGCAAACCACACTCAAGGTCATTACTAGCTGTTATTGGCAACACTATCTGGTATATGGTAAAAGTACATTGTAACTTTGAGTCAATATTGTCATTAATTATTGAGAAATAAATTTTTAAGGGTATTTTAAACTATTTTATAAAGTAATTTGTCTCATAATATTTATCACAGCACGTGTATAATCACAACCACTTATATCTACTAAATTTTAATTTTTCCTAGTTTTCGTAACTGTTTATAGGTGTTTTTTTTAACTCCTATTAATTCCAAACTTTACGGCATTTGCATTAAGAAATTATTTTAAATGGTTTAACTTTATAATCAATTATTCTGCATTAAATGGTATTCAATTGAACAATTTGTTTTAACCTTTTCGTTTCGTTTGTTGATTAACTAGTGATACGGAAGTAGTCCGTACTTATTATTGGTCAGAGCTAGTCCGCACTATGCGTCTTATGAGAAAAGAACTCACCCTTTGTAAGGAGTGGCCAGCCTCAACTACTCTGTTGTCCGAAAAAGGCTTGAATCTTTCAAGAGGTGTAAATTATAGGCTTTGGACGTTGAAAGGGGGTCGCAGTGATCAAGTAAAAAACTTAGATTTACGACTCGTTTATTTTATATACATGACCTACTTATATACATTTATTTTGTGTGACGTTCGTATTACGTAGTGGAGTTAAGGTCTAGGTTTTTGCTGCCTGGTTGTTTTGTAACAATTATGCATTTTCTATTACATCAGTAGTTATTCTTTAATCTTATCCTAAATTAATTTGATTTTTAAGGTCTTACCACTTTAGATATTTTTATATTTACGTAATTTAATATTCTTTAAAATTCTCGAAAGAAGTACGTAAATCAAATGATTAATATTACTATAATCACTTGCTTATTCTAATTTATTATTTTAACAAATTTTGCAAATTTCTTATAATCAAAAACGTTTCTTTCTGTAGCAATAAATTTGTCAGCGACTTACAGTGCTATTGTAGTTTTCATAATTCTTTTTGTTCGGCTCTAGCGATGTGATCCAGATGGGTTTCTTTGTTGCAACTTTGGTTGATCGATTTCTTGATTTCCAAAACTTCATTCACTAGAATTGTATTCTTCATGTAAACTTCTTCAGCGATTATTGTCCTTTGAAGTCCAGTTTGAATATTTCTCTAGCGTTGGTTCTCGTTGATTGAATTCCGAATAAAACGTTAAAACGTAAGGATTTTTCGACGATTTTGTTCGATGATGCCATCTAGAATCCTACCGACTGCGCCAACTAAGTTATTTAATTTGGTTTTTTGATTTTTAAAAACTCTTAATGAATCCTTATATCAAATTTATAATAAATCTTGACCTTAAAGACTGACTGTTACATAAAACGAGTAGTAACTTATATCTATTCAGCCGAAAGCAAATTATGCATTTTCTAGCAATGTACTTAGATAAGCTAATATAGGTCAGATAACTCGTCATCGTTAGATGAAAAATTAAATTTATGAAAGAAAATTAATTGTTTGCAATTAAATTATACGGTTGTGCCTCGGTATCTGATTGATTTTCATTATTTTTATTAAAAATTTTCTTTAAACTGAGGAGTAACGTTTTATCTTTGCAATAAAATGCTATAATTAAACAAATGATTAATATTACTAATATTATAATTGTACTGGTCGAAGTAACTGAAAGGTGTTCGTAGATATTAGATTTAGGCAAGGTTTTTGGAATTGCAATTAATTGATTACGGATTTCA
>JAHWXV010128401.1:0-13612 GCA_024586415.1 Phrixothrix hirtus | reverse complement strand
GGTCAAAAAAAGGCATATAAGTGCATATTTTAAAGGCAAACAAGGCTTATATATATGCGCATATTTTGGCTGCATTTAAATGCATATATTCCGCCCCCTATTGATCAGTCTCCACATTTTGTTATTTATTAAATACATAACCTAAATTGTATTCTTGTTTTCTAGTAACCTGGTTATTATTAATAATTCCCTTAATTTTTATTATGGCAGCAATAATTTAATCATAAACTTTAGTTAGTTTTGTTTATCTTTTATTTCCAAAGGTATCCTGATATTTATTTAAAAATTGCTTTACTTAATTCTGACGTTATTTTTAAAAATTATTTGGTTGACCCTTATATCATTGAAATAGTAAAAAAAATGCCATCGAATCATACCAACATCTGCTAAGGTTACCATTATAAAGAAAACATTTTTAAGCTGTACCTCAAAATAAAACAAAAGGAAATAGTAATTAGTAGTGGTATTTTGCAGCCCTTAAAAAGTTACGCAAACCTACTTTTACAGGATACCACTATTTTGAATAATAGAAAAGCTACTGCTCTAAAAGAAATTTGCACTTTCTACTTTTTGCCTATATCTAGTAAGCCTTAAAATTTTCGGTCTAAATAAAAGCCGCATGAAGTTGCTCCCCTAAATTGTGAAATATTTTCCCATTTAACGGATCCTCCATCTCTAACCGTTTCCAAGATTCCCATAGTGGCCTCGTTAAAATAGACGATCTATATATTAAGGATGGTAAAATATACTGATTTCAAATTTGTAATTTTTGATCGCATTGCAGAACTTGGGAGTTACATAGAGTTGCCAATTGTGCACTAGGTTTGTTTATGATAGGCGTTTCATCAAACAGTAGAATATTATTAATTGTTGCCATAAGCTATTTAACCGTTTCTAGTTCTGTAATCGATCTTATAAAATCACTGCATGTAATACGTAGATTATTATCAATTAGTACATCATTCTCAAATATAATACTTGCTGTCTTGCTTATATTCAATGTCAATCCCATTTCTGTGCTTTTAGAATAGACTACATCAAGCAAATGCGACACAGCTCCTTTACTTTTACCAATAGCTGGCGTATCCTTGAAGGCTGTACCAAAGAAGAGGTTACTTGTAAAACTGTTCGAAACTTTTATATATCAGAAATGTTAAGTTCTTTTGTACCCTGCTTAAAATTTAAGTTATGCCTTAGATGCTATTTAAAGCAAAAAAGCGATTTATGTGTTTCTGTTATAATAAAAACAAATATAAACGTGACAACCGCGTTGCTACATACTATAGCAACGTAATACAGTAAATCGTCAATTAACTGAACGTTAATTAAACGAAACATCAATTAACTGAACGACATTGAAAAATTATCTTGAGAAAACTGTGAGACACTTTCCATCAAAATGCAGTGTTTTGTATGTCAAAAGTGTTCAAAATTCAATACTTAATGTTTCAAATTACGCATAACTCAAAATATAATTTTTATAAAAAATACAATCGTTTAGGATAACCTATGACAAATAGTATAGGTACATATGTCCTTAAATAAATATGTAATTAAATAAGGTATTTCATCCTACATACATTTACATTTATGCATACCTCAGAATGAGTTAACTTATTTGAAAATACTGTTTTTGGATTATCCGAACCACCATTGGTCCTAACTAGTCCGGTTGATTGACACTCTATTGTATGAATATTTAATATTTTAGTAGAAGTTGTTATCACCAAATAAAATAATTGTTATTGACTTGATCGATTTATTTACTTCCAGTACATTCCTAATATCAGTGTGGAAGACAACAGTAACAACTAATTATTTGGTTAATGGCAGGTATGGCTCTTTGATTTGGCATTTCCTTTGCCCAAATCGTTGGTTTCAAACATTCTGGGAAAACGTAAGTGCCCCAAATTATACAATGCAGTCCATTTTAGCATTTATACACTCAACGTTCCATATTGGACATCCTTAGACACCATATTAAGAACTTCACCCGATTTTAAATATAGGCGATAATTGTTACTACACTTCACACTAATTTAAAGATGCCTGACGAAAGTACTAAATTTCACAATAAAAATATAAAACCTTACTAGATTTTGCTTGAAAATCCAGAATTACAATCATGATCGACAAATTTCCACCATGTTTAAAACATACGCCATTTTGTATTTATATTTTATGCGAAACATGCTATACATTTAACTCTGATACGCTTTGTATATTTTATAAAATTCAATTTCGAACTAAAAGTTACTAAAAATTCAGGTACTCCGCCATTCCTTTTTACATTTTATTTTAAACGTACTGTACATTAATTCCGACATTCACTGTATATTAATTTCGAAACGTCCTGTATATTAACAAAATTAATTTGGAAACATCCTGTATAACCAAAATTGATTTCAGAACATTCTGTATAATATCACAATTAATTTTGAAATACCCTGTATAGAAAGTGTCAGGGAATGGTGACTACAGAGGTCGGAGCAGGATGAAGTCATGCACGGTGCTTAATGACGCTATGGGCGGGCCTTAGAGGCTACTATAGTGGTTTAAAACTGACTCCAGCTTAATTGTCATGAGGATAATGGATATTGTAATTGCGCGAATGACCTCTAGTGAATTTTGATATGTGTAGTTAGGATAATTAGTGTTACAATTGGGCGATTGTGCATTAATGAGTGTAGATATACGTCATTAGGGTAATGAGTGTTGTAATTGCGCGGATTAGGGTAATGTGAATTGAAATGTCCCCCAATTAGTTTTGATATGCGTAATTAAGGTAATGAGTGTTACAATTACGTCGAATAGAATAATGTGAATTGAAATGGCCGCTAATAGGTTTTGATATGGGTAATAAGGGTAATGAATGTTAGCTGTGCGGAACATTTGAGTAATATAACTTAAAACGTCCTCGAATGGGTTTTTATATGCATAATTAGGGTAATGATTGTTATAAGTACGTGGATTAGAGTAATTTGAATTGAAATGCTCGCTAATGAGTTTTGATATGAATAATTAGTGTAATTGCGAGACATAAGAGAAATATGAGTTGAAATAACCGTTAATGTGATTTGATATGCAAAATTAGGACATTGTGTGATGCAATTGTTCCACATTAGGGTAATCTGAGTTGAAATGCGTGAAATTAGCACTAATTAGATTTGAACGGAAGGTTATAGTTATTGCCTGAGGCTAAACGTTTGATAAGCGCTACCTGGAATTCGCGGGTATGATCAATGGAATAGAGCTGTCGTGAAAGCGTACGTGCGCGCGGCGGCCAATGTAATAAAAGAAAAACGCACGTTTATATCTGTTAAATGCATATAAATTGTAGACAGCAATCAATTGACAGTGATAAAATAACATTCCCTTAAATTGAATATCCGGTGTGAATGTTACAGTTTGCATATGCATATCTTTTACTGACAGTGTTTGAGGTTTTAAAGCACACATGTAGTTGTGCTGAGAAGAAAGAGAGCAGGTTAGATTAGTTAGCTCTGGTATCGTTTAGACCGAATTGCTTGGTCAATTTCGAGTCCGAGCATGTAAACGTAACCTGTGTGCGCTAATACGTTGTTAACATAGCTAAGAAAGTTTTAAAAAATTTAACTATAGTGAGTAGTAAAAATTCTCCTGTAGGCTCATGCTATGCATCTTTGAATTTGGCTAAAATTTATACTGTGAATGAAAATGGAAGTAACAGCGACGAAACAATATTTTTTAACAACGGCGAAAAAGAAGTTGTCGGCGTTTGCTCTGTATATTGTTCCGACAACGATTAAGAAGAAGAATAAATTGAACCAGATCATGATTACGAATCAATGTCTGTTGTACACGTGGCCCAATATAGCCAAGAACGCCAAAATGCGTATTTTGACTGCACTGAACGCAAATTAGTGATAATGCACAGGGAAGCTTCTAACGAGCCTCGTAGTAATTGCAATAGCCACATTATAGATAATGTAGAGGAGAAACATATTAAAGTTGGTCTTAGCGTATACTTTGATATCCACCCATTATTCGTTTTATATGGGGTACTAATGCAATGGTGTTATCTAAAAACGTCGAAACGTCGAGTGGATTGAATGTATAGGCCTTGACTACCTTATACTATCCAAATTTACAAAACCCAAGATCAACCATGATGGTGTTGCCTCCACAACTCTAATATACTCGAAAATAATTAAGATCAGGTGGACTTTGAATGTAGCAATACGAACGATCATTATAAAGTGAGGATGGCCGGCTGCTTATTGGTGTTTTGTGATGTAAACGGAATTTTAATCACGAAAAAGTTCAAATATGGCCATAATAGTGGTAATAGTTTTAAAATGACCTTAACTAAAACTCATTGTTATAAAATATTTGAATTGGAATGCGTAATATCATACGAACGTATTCCAGACTCTATATCTAACTCTGTATATCGGCAAATATATCATAAAACTTTTCAGTTAATGTAATTGGAGATCTTTAGTCAAAACTAATGAAACCCTCAACATGAATTTATTAAAAATATTCGAAGCTAAATTGTTGAATTACACACATGGGCTTTTTGAAAGGCAAGGGCCAATACGAAGAAATTTAGCTCTTTTGCAATTGATATGTTTGTACCAAGTTGTGTTTCCCCGACTGTTTAGGAACAGATTGGTAGTTTGCAATACCTCTTATATGTAATTAATTAATAGATGTGTAATAATAATAATAACTATAATAAGAATACATGTTTAATTATACTATCAATAATGTTAGTAACTAAATCTCATATTTCGAACACTAATTTTTTTACTGTACATACGTATGTATGTTTTATGTATGTGTGTTGTATGCGCGATTGTATATAAATATGCAAACTAAAATGAAATTTTCGCATACAGAATTAGATGCCGACTTAAAAAGGTCCGCGTGGTCAATAACGACAATGACGGTTACGTCAGTTAAAACTTAATCATAAAAAACGAGTAGACTGAGGCATTGTAAATACTCTTGTCAATAAGTTACCTGTAGAGTTACATCTTCCCGGATATAATTATTGCGGACCGGGTACTTGCTTTGAGGAGCTTCTTAAATGTCAAGGCGCAGGATTTAGTATTTTATAGGAGGCGTACAAGGAGCGTGACATCGTTTTCAGGGACAGTAACGATTTAAGCGATCGATATCTAGCCGAAAAGGTGTTACAAGGGAAAGCGTGGCACAGAGTGAAAGCAAAGGGCACTTCGTTTCGCAGAAGACTTACTGCACTTGCAGTAACCGTTGCCATGTAGGTTAATCGAAAGCCGGTAATGGGTTTGAGAAAAAATCGAAGTGGTCATCGACCTGCCGCCGCTCTAACACTATTGCATTAAAAAAGGGCGAAAAGGCGTTAAGTTCAGGTCTGGTATTTTCAAGAACGTAAGGGTAGTATTTAGGTGTAATGTTTTACAGGTGGAACACAATATGTAACACTTTCCCGGGTAAGCTGCATTGCATTATATTGACGAAAACAAGAAACTGAAAAAAATTACGATGCCACCTGGGTCGTACGAGATTGCAACAAATTTGTAGGAGTTTCTCAAACGTAAGGTTGAGACTTCAAGTAGAAGATGAAAGAAAATCGTCGACGACGCCGGCGCAAGTGATATTTTCCAATTATACAATGTTGAATAAAAAGTAAATACGACATTGATTTTAAACAGTATTCAAGTATAGGCCACATATTATGATTTAGCGAGAAAATGCTTAGCGCAAGCAACGGACATTTTTCCGATTTGGACATGCAAATATTGAAATATATAAGCATCAATTTGAACTGCAACATAATAACAGGATCGTACCGAAATGATGAAAGAGTTAAAACGCATTACAAGCCCAAAATGTCTGTACCACCTCGTAATAGACTATACGCAATACCTTCTAGTCCTACGTACTTGAAGGTAATTACTGCACCTATAGGAAATTTTACAATAGATTTGGTCGATCAGCGAGGAGAACCAAACGACTTTGAACTGGAAAAGTTCTCTGTACGTTTGGAATTATAACAATTGTAAATTTCTTTCCCACGCATCATAATGAATTCGAATACTAGTAATAACAACGTTAACGAAGGAAATTTATTCAATTGTCTTTTACCTTTCGTCGACCCAATATCTCTTAATATCCGTTCGAAAAGCAAAAGCAGTAGGGGAAGTGCAAAAAATAGTGGAAAAGCAATTTCTAATTTCGATCGGTATAAAACTTAACATTTTTGACAGCTTCCTTTTGGACGAATCCGTTACCAAATATGAGACGGTTACGCATTTGCTGCGCCGATATAGGACTTTCCGCTCTCAGACGAGATTAGCATTCAAATTCAGAGTCAAGGTCTGGTAACCGATAAGCATAATAGTTATATCTACATAGAAGGATATATTAAGCGCATCGACGGCAGGGATGCTTCTAGTGCAGCGGGAGCGCCACCGCTTGAGGCCATTCGAACTAGTTAACTACTTTCCCTGATTTCTGTTCGAAGAGGTTTGATATGAGATTACGGATCAAAAAATTGATGCATGCAGATTGCCGGGGATTTCGAATGCGATAAAAGAGCACGCTTCGTATACGGTTCACGAAAGCACCGGCTTGAGCTTGTCCGACTGGATGATAAAATGAAGCGTCTACGCCCTCCGTTCAAAATCAACACGTATTGGACGATTCTGAGAATAAATTTATCTAAGGCACATATTTGGGTTTGCGGAAATGTACAAACGATCCATGGTTAAGATGAGCCAGAAGTTGATCTTGATTCGCGAGCAATCTCACCAAGATTGCTATAAAAGTGAAGCTGAATGCAAGATTACGTTGATAAACGTATGCTGGAAAGTATCTCATGTAGCACTAAGCGATCAGGAGAAAGTAAATCTGTACAATAAGCTTGCTACAAACTGGGTTATTTCGATAGCGTTTCGTAAATGGGAACTTTACGAACGTCCCTCGCTATAGAAAACTCGAACTAACATTTGGCATATAAAAACTTCATCTGGTTTTGCAAAAGCCTAGGTGGGTTCTGGTTGATTTTCAGAAAATCAAAGGGTAATTAACAATGCTAACGCACCAGAATTTCATAATCTCAATGTTTCAAACCTAACGCTTTACTTGAATTCCGAAATGTATCCTCACTAGTACATGCAGCTTAATTTCAAGGCGAATGATTATTTTTAAGTGTACGTTAACTAATTGAACTTTCAGCGAAACTATTACGATAAGGAGAATATTGAGCTTTCAGTCAGCTATTCAAAATTTAAGGATTAGTCCGTCTTCGTAATAGATTGTTCTAATCAAGTCGAGTCTTTGAAGAATTCAACCGTTGAGCTTAAATTGGATATGGAGTGTACGCGGAACTTTCAAGAGGACAAACTGACCTACTACCTAATATCCACAATAGTGTTGTTCAGTGCAGTCCGTTGACCAATGGAGTAAGGACTCTATAAAGAATAGAAATGGAAAAACTCCTATTAACATCGATAATTTAGTTGTTTCATTATATTCATTAATATTTAACAATAAATCTGTCCGATATTATTATTATTATTACATTACTACTACTACTACTACTACTACTAATGTATTTTAACAGTAGCAATAATAAATAGAATCTTTGCGATTATTTCACGTAACGAGGTAGTTGCTGCTGCTGCAGCGTCTATATGAAAATTATAAAGCAAGAGCGTAGTTTGGCTATAGTGAACTTCGACGAGGCCTTAGGTGGACTGAGTACTAAGAAGATGAAGAAATATGTTGAACTGTTGAATGATACGATTAGTGGTCTGATAATCGGACCGAGTAATATAAGCAAAATAATCTAGTGCGTAACGTTGCTTATAAAAGCCAACGGACTAAAATTTTGAAACACATGTGTATTTTCGGGATATCTATATCTGCCGTAATATTAATTTATAGAAAATGGATTGAAACTAAGGACATGCATTATTATCCTTTTAACGAAAACGAATCTATAATGCCTCCTTGGGAAGCATGTCCGTATTTTATCTTTATTTTTGATGACATCAGAATAACGTCAAGGCGTGTTTTAGAATGGGAAGTCACAACGGCATCAACTGCTTCTATTCGAATCAGACTTATGCTTCCGTACGTAAACAATGAGTTCGAGAGAACATTACCATGCTGGCGCTATAAACAAGCTGAAAAAAATCTGAAGCATATATACGACAACCACGTGGGCACAGACATGGCTTTCTAGGTATTTCGTGAAAGATGTTCCGCATGTTGGAAAGATTCCTTTCGATACATAGAGATTTTGAACTTAGTAATGGACGGTATAGAAAATAATTCCACGAGTATGTCATCTAGCGATAATTACGTTACTAATTGGCAATCGCTAATTTTAAAGGTTGCAAAAGATTTGAATATTATCATTGTACGCACCAGTAGGATGAACTATAAGGAAAATAATGTTAAGGATCAATTCCTTCGCGCGAAGTCATCGTTTAGATGCAAATATAGGGAGTCACAGTAACACAAAGAGATAGCCGTAGAAATGGTTGAAGGAACCTTATAAGCGAATAATTAAGATTTTAACCGCGATTGCCAATAAACTTGTTGGATGCGATGATGAGGGCGAATTGAAGATGACACCTTTGATTAAATAAACTGAAAAGAAACAAAAATAATGAGTAGCATGCTGGCAGATTTTATTTTACCAGCATGCATTTACATCAATGCAGTTATGTCATGCATAGTCAAATTGATGCAAACGAAGTCTATCATAGGCTAAATTGTTGATAAATCACATATATACTCGTCAAACATTCAACCACGATCGGTAAAGCTACAGCTGAGTGTGGTCGTGGATCGTTGATAACATGCGCGGCTAAACACTGTATAGGTATTCAAATCGGGAAATTATGACTTTCTCTATTTTTTATATACAAGACAACACCCTGTATATCTAGATATTCACAACTATATCTTAAGAGTGAAAATAGAATACTCTCGCGTCCAGAAGTTATGGCATGCTGTCTAAACTAAAAGAGAAATATTTTGGTTCGAGAGAGGTGCTTTTCGACACCTTGTGTACATTACTAATTCATTACACTAATTCGAGATACGACGAACAAATCCTGAGTCGGTTAATGGATTAATCGTTACTGAATTAATAGTGCGAGTGACCAAATGTAGGGCTTACCCTCACGTTGGAATACTGCTAAGTACAGATCGTATTTTCCTAAACTAAAGTTAGGACGGCTCAATTCTCAGTTGATAGATTGATCGTTAAATACGAGCGCCAAGAAAAACAAAAAAACCTTTGCTTACAATAAAACACATCATATAATGCTCAAGCTATGCAAAGGCTAAATACTTGAACGTGGTAATACCTAAAATGTAAGAAAAGTAAGTTCTGTGATTGCCTTTGGTAAATTGCTTGAACTTAAACTTACCTAATTATTGACCAATAAGACCCTAATTAGTTTAATTGACTCGATAAAACGAAAATTACACGCAAACATAGTTATAGGAATATACTTAAGTCTAAATATTATAAATAACTGCACACACAATATATGGCAAATCAATTAATAGCAATACAATAACGGTGGCATGTAAAGTACTGTCCTGAGCTACAGGACTTACGCATGGGGCGGCAGTAACTTTCCCCTAAGGAGCGGCTTAATATAATGTTGCTATATATCTGTACAGCCAGTATTTAATTATAGACTAAATTGTAAACAAATATCGCGAGCGCACTCGTTAATTCCTACAGTTATAGGTATAATAAACAACATATTCCGTTTCGACAATTCCTATTGTATTCTGACTAATTAGTTAAATTAAGCAATTAACCTTGGCAATTTAACAGATCGCATACCAGTAGTTAGCGACGTTCGAAAAATATGTCAAATAATAAATCAAAGCAGTAGAACGCTTTCAAGGGGTTGTGATAGTAGAATTATCAGAGCTACTAGAAAATAAAAGACCGCTTTTACTGTGTCAGTTGTGCAGACCATCAAAACGCTGAAGTTGATAAATACGTGATTTAGAGGTGTCACCTGTTAGTCTATCACTACCATACAAAATTTAACCTAATCCATTATACGGTTTATCTATAGTCAAAACATGAATTCTCAGAAAGATATGGACCATACAATGCTTCGGAGGTACAATTATACTGCATTGGCTGTTAAAGAAACACTACGTACCCACGTGTTGCTGCTTTACTTGAATTTCTATAAAAGGCACATCTTTTGAAAGTATGAAGTTATATAATATCAATGTTTAATTTGTTACGCTCACTAAAAGACGCGTACATCCCTATGGTTAGGTGTTGCAAAATCTACTGTCCCGCGCTCTTTTATTGTGTACCACCTTTGTCACCAATGATCGTTGCTTTTAATCCCCTCAATGCTAATAAAGCGCTACTTTCTGTGAGAGATAGCATCAATCTTCCTCGTCTTTATCATAAAAACGTTCTCTAAATGATTCTGAAGAAGTTTAAAATTCCAAACAATCAGCCCCATTTTCATTAACTATAGCATAACTTGCTAAAATTTGTCTAAAAGGTTGTAAAAAACTGCCGTGGTAGGTTTTTCTATATAACAAAGTTTTTGTTACTTTTACATTTTAAGGAATGAAATTATCAATTACGAAATTATAAATTGAATTTTAACTTATTAAAAGAAATTTAATGGAATGCGGTAAAATACTTCATTAATTTATTCATAAAGCTAGATTATTTTTAAATAAGAAAATTGATCTCGCCTCGGATGTGCCTTCGGGCGGGATTTAGAATTAAATTATAATTAATTGCGTCAAGGATTACACGCATATGTTTAGAATAATTCAACGACATTACAAATTTGATCTCTATTAAAGATTCAGTAACGGAAGTAAGAGCGTTACTATACGGCATACTTTACAAGCGCGACAAAACGCTGACAGATTTCTATAATGAGACAAGCGTTAGAAGAGCAACGTTCGGCTGCAGTGCTTTTCATCCTGCTCAATAACGTATTTCCTCGTAATAAGATGTAACTACACCAAAATATAGTATATTGTACAGCTACATTCAAATTAAGTGCACGTCACATTAAGAGGCAGGTATACTTTATGCAACCAATGTCCATTTTAAAAGGTCAAATAGTCCTGCCTAACTTTCTAACCATAACAGTTATTCATTTTGCTTTATTTTTAGAATAAGTGTGCAATTCTTTCACAAAATGTTGATTTTTAAGGATTTTAGAATACGAATCGAAGACTATAATTTCTTGATGTTTTAATGTCAATATGGTTGTGTAAAATAAATATCTACTTTATGGTGTAATGCCTACTAAAAATTGAAATAAATTATTTTAGATATATGAGTATTAACGTTAAAAATAGGAATACATATCGCAAAAATAGTTTGGTATAAAGCAAAGTTAATCCATTGTGATCTTCTATGAAATTTTAAATTTAAAATACTACCCAATTGCTTTCCCGTCAAATTACGCTATTTAATCAGGCAATTTAAATAAAGTTAAATAAAAGTAATAATAAATCTTTCACTAATGGATTACATACAGAACTAAAACAGATATAAAAATTTCTCCAAAACTGTTTAGAGAACTCTTAGTGTGAATAAAAACCACAATATAGTTAGTATCCCACTCCAAAAATTCTCCCCCCTAGTCATCTCAACTGTAAAATTTCAAATAGCAATGCCATAAGTGCGACATACCATTGGAAAGAATATTAAAAGTTCTTATCATTGGCACCATCCATGACTACATTCGCTTCAATTTTAATTAAAACAATGAAAAAAAAACCTATCTTTAATTGATTTATTCAAGAAAATTAACCATCCTATATTTACAATAGAAGCTTAAACAGTCTGAAACTATTTCTACGTAGGACTTAGGAACTAAAAATTTTATTAACTGTCCCACCCCCATTTATCATATCACCCTAACCTACTTACACATAAATTATCTTATATAGCGATAATAATAAAATTTATTAAACTGCCTTTTCTAATTAGCTCTAAATTAAATTTCGAAATGGTTTCCGATGTAGTAGACAATAATAGAGCCTATTTTCGAACTCCTTGCGTACATTTTCAAACGTTTCTCTTGAAATATCCTGATATTCGTTAGTTACTCTTTCACGTAGTTGCTAAATTGAAGCAGCTTGGGTTTTGTAAATAAAAAAGTTTGGATGACCACACAAAAAAAATCTAGCTGCGCTAGGTCTGGAGATCTCAATGGTCATTCAACAGGGCCTCTTTTTCCAATGCACTGGTTTGGATAATGATTATCTAACAATTTGCTAACTGGAAGAATGTAGTGGGGCAGGACTCCGTCTTGTTGAAAATGAAGCAAGCTCCCGTTTAAATTCATATTTACACATAAGTCTCCCTAGTGCTCCAAATAATCAACCATTATAGGTTGTATGGTTCTGTGTAACATTTCAGCATACATTTCTCCATTTAAATTGCCTGCTATAAATACTTGCCCAAACATTAACCTTTTCGGGGTATTGTGTATGACCTTCTACAAATATGTGTGTTCTCAACACACCAATAACGATAGTTCTGCTTATTAACATGCCCGTTCAAGTAAAAGGTGCACTCATCAGTAAAATAAATATTTTATACGAATTTCGGTTCGGCAAGTATTTTGTCCGTCATAAGTTCACAAAAACCAATTCTTCTACCGGAACAATCTTCGCAATATTCTTGCAGGATTTGAATTTTATAAAGACGCACTTTATGGGATTCTAATATCTTCCTAAAGAACTCGCGTGATAGGCCTGTTGCTACAGCTCCCCTAAGTATATAGGATTTGACAGTTCTGGATCCCACACTCCTCCGCCCGCGGTTATATGGTGAATTATACGGGCGATATCAAACTTTTACTCCCTCCACTTTTCGCATTATAGCGGCGCAGCACAATGTCAAAACTACTTTCTAAAATTCCCGTCCCGCATTAATTGTATATAAATATTTATTATATAATTAATCGGACATTTCGCACTCCCTAATTACTTATTTATAATTCTTTAACTATTAATAACCCGAAGGAATATTTTTGTTAATTATATTTTATGCAGTTCAAATTTATATGTATGCGGGCGCTATTTTCAAATATTTAATTATTTTATTTCCGTTATTTTTATTTATTATTTATTAATAACCCGAAGGGATATTTTTGATAATTATATTTTATGCAGATCAAATTTATATGCATGCGAACACTATTTCAAATATTTAATTCGTCTATTATCCCGCGATATTTATCAGTCTTTTTATTATTCATATAAAAATAAAAATTATTCATTCAATTTATTGCATGAGATATATATATTCTGAAAATAATTCCCGAACGGATATTATTTGATAGTCATATTTATATTTTTATGCTGGTTGGATTGACTCAAATTTTGTAAATTAATTAATAACTTTCCAAGAATAGAATAACGAGCGGATTTCTATTCTCGGTCTAAAAACCTGTTTGCATTATTCAGTTTCTGCAGGCTTGAACACGCATAAAATGACATCACGGCAACAATTACGTAGTATATCGTAATGACAGAAAATTTAATTATATGAAACAAAATAAAGGCGGTGGTGTGCTTATTGCTCATAAAGCAAGTATAATAT
>JAHWXV010128365.1:0-14900 GCA_024586415.1 Phrixothrix hirtus | reverse complement strand
GATTTCGCAACATGATGCAATATTTGTAATTAATGGTTTATTAATTAATTTCTATTTTAATAATCGGAAATCGGTATTTCGGTTGTTTGTGTATGCTTATTACAGCGATCTTGAATAGTTTCGGGCGGTAGCGGTATTTAATTGCATCAGGTTGCGTTATCTTGTTTAATTATTTTACAGCATTTTGAATGTAGCTTATAATTAATCAATTTTTCTATTACTAATTTTTAACTTAAACTAAGGTACTTGCGCACGATACTTTGCACTTTCTTACAGTTTATCAAGTCCTTAATTCAATATTTCTTAATTACACGTATTTAAGAATATAGCGAAAATGCGTAGAATTTTTAGGAATTCTTTTAAATCGCGTTTCGCGGTATTCTATCGGTTCGTATAAACGTTAGAGCATGCAGAATGTGATTAAGTTTAAGTAGCATGGGATCCTTTATATTTTAGTTCCCAGTAGACTATGAAAAAATTCATGCCTTAACTTAATCCATTCTCAGTAATAATTTTCTGTCAAATTGACTGTTTGGATTTTTTATAGTTTACAGAACATTTTTGGGAATTTAAAACGAAGTGTTGACAAATGTATTGAATGCAATTGTCAACATTTTAAACGTTTATTATAAATAAATTTCCTATTTTAATTTAATAATAAAGTTCTTCCCAGCAAATTTGTTGACATATAATTTGCAGGTTATATACTGGCTTTAGTTGCCGTGATCTACGTAAAAATTTCACAGCCCACTGGGGACTGAAATTTAAATGATCGAATATTACATAAGCTTTTGCAAACGAATCCAATTATTCTACTAAAGGATGTGATTTACCTTTATTCCCTGTGATACAACCAATTTGAACTTGAGCAGCAAAGTCTATGATATATTCTGTAGCTGCGATTGCAGCAAGTTAAAATAAAGAACAGTCTAGATAGGATTGGTTTAGAAATGCCCCTGGTCTTAGAAGTATCCAAATAAAGGAAAATTGATATCCGTTTTTGACTGCAAAGAAACTTTAATTTTTTGGAAATCAATTGAATTTATTCATCACTATACCATGCGAAATCTCGCCGTAAATAAATGACATATGACAATTAAATAACGAGACTGATCAAGTTTTGGCAGAATTATATAATATTTCGACCGCATGTGTTTGAATAGCACAGGAGGTTTGCTGTTCGCATAAAGAGGTTGAGGGAAATAAAAGCTAAGGCTCCCGATGTCTGTGACAAATGTTTCAATCTAGAAAGAATTCGAGAAATTGCTAAAAAGGGCAGAGATTTGAGCATAATAATGATTGGTGGGATGTCAAATATCGATAGAAAGCTATCATACAGGTTTTGTTCATTAATATAAACATGCCAAGTCTGGCTAAAATTGTTTCTAGGAATCTTACACTGGATTGAAAGAAATTCAGAGTTTCAAGCTGTCCTGGCATTTTGAATAACGTTAGTGAAAAGCTCGTTTCTTAAATTCTATTATTACTTATGACGAAACGCGGATCTTCCACTACGACTCAGAACCTAAAGAACCGCACATTGGAAGATATCGAACTCTTAGAATAAAAGTTTAAATAAGATAATCGAAGTATACAGCAATGCTTATTGTTTATTGCAATGTTTGTGAAGATTTACTAGTTGTTCTGGGCATTATTAACGCAAGACTGTTAACCAGTAGTATTGTATAGATATTTAAAGAAAAATGAATGTATGAATTCGGAAGAAGAGACTTGGGTCGTAGACAAATGGATTAATGCCGCATTAGGATACGATTTTTTTCATAATGCTTTATCCATGAATTGGATTTTGACCCCCGAGAACATTACCATCCTCCAACTCCCTCTATATTTACCTGATCTAGCACCATGCGACTGTCGTTTATTTTCTAAGATAAAAAGAATTCTTAAGCGGTCCTGTTTTGAAAGCGGCGATAATGAAAAAATAGCAGTACTTTATAAAGCATTAGCGACTCTTCAGTTAAAACATTGTTTTCATTAATAGTAGATATAAATGCAAAAGGAATATATTTTGAAGGCGGTCTAGTGTAGTTACATCTATTTGTTTAATATAATTTTGTAATCAAAGAAGTCTCGTTATCTAATTGTTAAATCTTGTGTATCAAAATGTTGATTATAATTAACACTGAAATAATAAAAAAATATAGCACCGCCGCGCTAGTTTTGTTTCTGTCTGTACCGAATATATCTATTAATACGAGCATAAACTCAGTTGCAAATTTTCTTACGAAACTTAGTTATTGTAAGCGAAACAGTATTTCGCACAATATTAGAATATTTCTGCAGCAACTCGTTGATATCTTTTAAGTATCGCAAGAAAATTAATCACGCTAACACTTTAAATCAACTACACGCCAGTAAGGTATATCTATCTACTTTATTTGATTTAGAGAAAACGTGTTTGTAAAATGTTAAACCTTTACCTACCTGTCAAGTTTATTATAAATGTATATATAAACATAATTTTAGATATATAAATCCTTATTTGTTTTGTGCAACTATACCGGGTGGTTTTAAAAAACTGCGTCCTGTTTTGGAGGTCTATAAATTCACTCATAATGAAGGTATCTAGGCAAAATTTTAAATTTCGATTGCAAATAAACTTAAAAATATTTATGCAGAATTTGATTCCTTAATCATACAAGATACGGTAGTAAGAAATATTTAAAGTGTGCATCCCAAGTAATCGGTTTTTCGACGAAAATCTAGTTGTAAATTCAAAGCTAATGTTTGTATCAAGAAGGATATGCACAATCAGAATACTTAAATCGTAATACATTCTTCCAACAAGATGAAGTCACTTCCTATTTTACCGAAAACTCACTAAATGTAAAAGTAGGTAATTAGTCGCCGAGAGGACATCAACTAGTCGCCTAGTTTGGATTTAACGCTTCCTGATTTTTTCTAGGGCAATACCTAAAAAGTCAAGTTTCTAACCCATAACTACGTAATTTGAACGGATTCAAATAAACAATTACAAGATGTTATTCCTTGTGCAATGCTCCACCGCGTTTTGAGAGTTTTAGGTCTAGATTAGATTTATGTCTAGAGGTGAACAGGGGCCATTTGACTATAGTAGTTACTACAAATGAAAATTTTGTTCTTGCTTGTAGTTAAACAATTATTTATTCTTCAATTTGTAATTTATGACATTTGAAATTGATGTTGAAGCAATAACATGACCTTAAAGCGGCAATAAACGTTTAATCTATAATAATTGTGTACACCTCCACATTCACCGTTTAAACTCGAATCACTAAATTGATGAGTAATCGGTGCAAATCTAACATTGGTAGACACAACTCAATCGCAGAGAATTTATCGTTTACAGTGGAAAATTCAATTTGACTAATCGCTTTGGAAAAGGTTCTCTTACAAATAATCCTAAATTAACTGTCTTACCGTAAAATTACCTTACTTGAATTCTGTAACTTATCTGGCAATTTATCTAAATCAAATACCAGCACCAAAACCTAAAGTAAAAGTAAAATATTTAAATAACCATTAACTCAATATATTGACAATTACAGTAATTTTAAATTCATGCAAAAGAACAGCATCTAAAATTAAATAAAGAATTCGCTATGTGATCAGCGCTTGGATAATCTACGCCACAGTTGATTCACAACTAGTAATGGTTCACATTAGTTGACACATAGGAAGAACTAACTGTTAATGAATCTATAACATACAGGGATAGTAGAAAGTATCAAAGCGAGAGATTTTTCTGTATAATTGCCAAAGATATATTAATAAAATTCAAAATGTGTTGAATTAAAAAGTACTATAGACACGGTTACAAGATTTCGCAGTTATTGCAAACATTAGATTTTCTGCTCTAAATGAAATTTCCTTACTATTTTCAATTAAATTTATTGCTGATACTCTATTTAGTATATACCAAAATACTAGTCCTTTATTTTTACTACTGCCTATGGTTTAGCAAAAGAAGTATCCCAACTATGTATTTCAAAAGGGGAGGAACCTACGGCCACAAAAGTTGAAACAAAAAAGTAATTAAGCATACTGAATTTAAAAGAAATAAGGGTAATATTCCCAGATCTCTACAAATATTAAAAATTTTTAAGTGAGAGACATGCATTTCTAAAAATGCTAATTTTTTTTAAAATTAGTAGAAGAAAAAACTGGACCTTTGGACGTTAATGGAATGATCACCATTAATAAACAACCAACTTCAATAAAAATACACGAATGTTGTATGTAAAAATTAAGGTATGTACAATTAGTAGGACAACTGGCAAAGTTGCAGATGATATTTTTAATTCAGCATGTTTAGTTAACCCTTTGTTTCAAATTGTATGGCTATAGCTTCTTCAGTTTTGTAATGAATGGGTGGTTACTATACCTCTTAGAAAACGCTGTGGTTTATAAGACAGTACTAGGAATAAAAAAATTGAATTTTGGGATTTACTAGATTGGGAATTAACAGTCAATTGAACTACAAATAATTCGCGTGTTTCGTTCAACATAGAGATTTACAGTGTTTGCAGAATAACTGAGAGACATGGCAACGCTATCCGTAGTACTTTTAAATTTAGTAAAGTTATGTTAATAGAGTTAAATAATAGAGCTTTGGGACATTTAGAGATAATCAATCGTTCCGGTATTTTCTACTACATCTATATATTAATTATAATACGAGATACCATTCTCCTTACTAGCCTAATGCTTTACAGTGTTTTCGTAAAATAGTGTACTGATTCCTTGCACCTATTGATTTTTATTTTTAAATGCACATTTTTTTATATAGAATTAATATATACATGATGAAACATGCAGAAAATATAACGTCAGTGATGTTTTTTCAATAACAACCTCTATTTTTTATTACGAAATTGGAAAGAGCACATTTTTTTACATACCGTAATACAATTATGGATATTGGTCTCATAAGGAAGTTTTCAAAGAAAAACCTTCTCAAAATTTTACAATACTAAATTTACTGATAGTGCAAAATTCAAAAAACAACTAATTTAAATGTTCAAATTGTGCAGTAGCCAAAACGACTAATATTCTCTTTCAGCATTCTTGATGAATAATTGCTTTTAAATCGTCTAAATTTACCGGTCGTTTAACGTACACTTTAGTTTCTAAATATTTCCACAAAACGTAATCTAAGGCTGTCAAATCTGAAGATTTGGCTGGACGCTCAATCTAGTTCATTCTTCTTATCTAAAGATTCACAAAAACGTCATTATTCAGTATCTGTCCCCATTTATTTAGATAAGCTTTCCGAATATGGATGGGAAGGAACGAGTAGCCAGTCATATATTGAGATTTGATACCCCTATATTTGTTTTTGTGGAGATTTTTGAAAACTAAAGTGCATGTTATTCGAGCTGTGAAATTAGTTGATTTAAAAGCAAGAGTTCATCAAGAAATACGACATATATCTCCAGAGATTATTGTCAATGTTCAAAGAGAATTTATTAGTGTTTACCAACGGTGCACGATTTCAACATTTAATTTAGTTGTCATTTGAATTTTGCGGTACCAGTAAATTTAGTACTGTGAAATTTCAAGGTCGCTTTTCTTCGAAAATTCGATTATAAAAGCTATATTCATAATTGTCTTACCCTATCTAAAAGAATATACTCTTTTCATCTGCGCAATAAAAAAATAAGGGTTGTCGTTAAAAGGTATTAATGACGTTGTATCTCCTACATGATTCACGCTGTATATATTAATTCTGTTTATGCGCGTTTTAAAATAAAAATCGACGGGTGCAAGTGATTTTCCTGAACGTTTGCCCCTGAATTTTTAACGAATTTATGCTCTAATTTACGAAAAACAATATAATTAAAGGATTAGATTCCGTCAAAATAAAATTCTGCACAAATCACTAGTCCCTAAACATATTTAAAAATAGCATTGTGATAAATTTCTTAAACAAAGTTTATCAAACAAACTTTAAATTTGCTGTAGATCCTAAATTTCTAGTTCTCAATTGCCTCCAGCATGTTGGTACAAGGCAGCAGATTTTCAACAATTGCCTGTACCTTTATTTATTCAGTATACGTACCTCACAGTAACACTTAACTCCAATTATGACGATTGACGATATTTCACCTGGGTAACGTACGTAACACTTGATATACTTAATTTATACTGCCTCTCATTAGCTCAGCGGTACTAGAATAGCTAGGATGGTAAAATGAACGGTAAAGAATGTACGTTATTTAAATAAAGCTCTGTAGAACTTATCATCAATCTAAAAAAATAAGAATAATAAATTAATCAAAAGTTAACAAAAATAACAGCATTAGGTTTTTATAAGAAAATATAAACATTATAACGTAATTTAAAAATAAGTATAGGTATAATGTTATTATCACCATTAGAATTGTAATCATTATTTTGTCATTAGAACTACAGTAACGAAAGTTATAAGAATCTTTATGTAATAGGTACACCTCTAGGTGACAGATTTTATAAGTATTTTATAATATATGGTTAATTAACCTAACATCTTTTTACATCGGTAACCTTCTATGTGGTGGAATAATTATATAATCATGTAAATTATTTAAATTTAATCTTGATTACAACCATTTTATTGAAATATATTATAAATAGTAGATAGTTAAAAATTACCTAAAATTATTGCTAAACAATTCAACAATATCTCAGAAAACGTTTACATTTAAGAGTTCTGGATTCGTTTCTATTTTATTAAGCATTGAACAAATTGCGACATCCTCAGAGCTTTCTTTTATTTTCATGAGATGCAATGTCTTTGTTTACAAATTTATCTCTTTATTAATAAAACAATTTTCTAGAAACAATTAATTTTTTGCACTTTCGCCACTAAAGTGCCACATTTAATCACTTGTTTGCATGACTAAATTGACACTTTTAATCTCAGGGGATTAAACTTTTACCCTAGTCCCAAGAGAATTAAAGTACTTTAAATTCTGCATTAACAAAGTAAATGTATGGCAGTAACAAAAATTACCAAATTAAAATTACATACTGCTGAAAGCGTCATAAAATTTAAATAGAATTTGCCGTAAAACTTACATTAGTAAATAGAATGATCTGTCAATGATTAAATCATGCTTTTTACTTTCGTAGACCCTTTTGTTTTCAAATTATTCGAAAGTGTAGAAAATAGTGTATATATCTCCGTTGTCGCTCCAGAAACAAATTTTCTCCCTGGGGATTAAAAAACACTTTAGTCCCTTAGTATATAATATACTATTTTTATTATAAATTATTTTACATTTTAAAATAAACGGGATCTTTCCTTAGTCCCACATTAGCCGAAATAGTTATAATTGATTTATTAAGAACATATTGTACTTAATTAGATTGCATTTTTATTTCTTATTTCAATATATACGAGGGCGGACTGAAAAGCTTTCTCTCCAATGTAGTGTTTTTAGTTACCCATAAACCCAGTTCTACATGTATGATATCTCTCCTCCATCAAACTTGATGGTAATGGAACGGCGTTTAGACGGTTGGCTTAAACAACGTGCTGTTGTTGAATTCTTGATCGTGGAACAGTTCATTCAATTGAAATTCACAGAGTAATCGGTGTGGCAGTTAGGTAAGGCAGTTCAAAAATTTGACCAATAATAATTCAGAAAATGGGAGGCCTATGACTGTATCATATAATTAAATAGTAATTTCTTTTTATATGATTCGACGATTGATGAAGCTGATTACTTTGTGCTTACCCTACTTCTTTATCTGTGATTACCCTATCTTACATCTTATAATATTTATGCAATACATTGTAATTGTCTATGAATTTCAATCGAATGAACCTTTTTCGCGGTGGAGAATTCATAACAACATGCCGTTCAAATTGAATCTTCGAAGGTTGTTTTAGACCAATGTGCGTTGAGTGAGAATTGTAATCATATATGTGTTCATAGTCAGCTACTACATGACTACACAGAAGTAATTTTATGCAGATATGTTAAATGCAATTAAAAGTACTATAGTGAAGGTAAAACTTTTCAGTCCGACGCCGTAGATGGAATTATTATTGCTATTTCTGAAAATACCATACCATAAGTTTTAGCAGATTTTAATAATATTCTTTTACAGTAGAAAATTAAACTATAGGGTTTGTAATAATTTGTTATTAAAGTGATCAAAATTACTAGGAAGAAAATCGCATTTGAGTGGTACTAGTAACCCAATTTCTTCCCTCTTTATTTATTTAACCACAAAATTAATGCGCTCTTTAATTGTAAAATAAAATAAAATTGTTATCCTTCATTAACCTATGGAAATTTACAGATATCCAATTTTGATTAGGAAATAGCAGTTTTTCTTTGGCCTTTCTAAGTCAATTAATTTATAGTCATTGTTATATCAAATATTGAATGAAATAATTTATCAAATTTCGAATTACAAAGATTCTACTTTCTTAGTGAGTAATTTCGAACTAATTTATTAAAATCCTTTTTATGAATTCGTATATATCAGTCAAACGATTCAAAAACTAAAAACTAGAATATCACAACACTAGAGTGATGTGAAAGTTAATTCAACTGTTTTATCTGTACTTTTAATAGTACATGCCATAAGATTAACTGCAGTGATATGAAGGTTTTAGTAACGCTATCAAATTTTAGCCAAGGATATTTTTTGAAACGGCAAATTAAAAGTATGAATTTTAAATTGCACATTTTCTGATGGACTATTTGTAAATTATTTATAT
Organism: Phrixothrix hirtus; assembly: GCA_024586415.1. Lineage (NCBI taxonomy): Eukaryota > Metazoa > Arthropoda > Insecta > Coleoptera > Phengodidae > Phrixothrix > Phrixothrix hirtus. The sequence continues at coordinate 6,184 of JAHWXV010128365.1, read as the reverse complement.
TACATGTAATATACAAGATCCATATAAAAATAATACTTATAAATCTAGTAATATTTCGATTTCAAAACTTTGTAAAAGATGTATTATGTTTAGCAAAATTAAAGCGTGGTTAATGATGGAATCACTTCTTAGATTTTCGGTCTTAACTTCACATGGGAACTGTTTTGGATGAATCATGCGAAATAGTTATATACAGAATGTTCCAGGAAGATCAATCAATATTTGGAAGGTGATAGGTTATTGCAAATAAAATACCTTCTTTTGCATGGTGTCCGAGGTAAAGCTCTTAGATCTTGGAATGTAGTACGGGATAGTAAAACATACCAAATGCTTATTAGTTAAATATGACAGGATAATGTCCATGTCGTACAGGTTATAACAGTTCGTAAGGATTTCGCCGTTATCTTTAAAGAAAGCATCTAGCTGAGGTATACTTCGGCGTTACTTTATTTAATTAATAACAACCTCTATGTAAGCCTAATATCCACCTTTCTTTTATATGTGACAGTCATCCTATACAGCCACTAACTGTATTGCAATGTCTAACTTACCGATAGCGAGCGAGAAAGGGGGTGCGTCAGGCCGAATTTACCTACTTATTAAGCAATACATTCCAAGAGTTATATCTCAGGCACGATTTAGAATAGTACATAATGACTTTAATAAGAAATTTTGTATTCAATTATTTTTGAATTTATTCCTATACTTTAAATAAAAATGATCATTTTTCAATCTACTATGGTTGCATTCAGGTAGAGACACACATCACTGGGCCCTGTCAGGACAGAGGGATGGCCGTCATTCGATAGAAAAATTGCACAATTAAATTAAAAGGGATCGTTTACACATACCGGTGCCGTGCCCGATGCGGTCTCCGGACCGTGTCAGGATCGTGCGTGAGTAGTTTCGTTTACTTTTTGACGGCGGCGGTCTGGACACGGCTACATATGAAAGCGTGTTTTTAAACGACTTGTATTGCAATTGAGTGATTTTCTGTATACACAGTGAGTGCGAAAAATACAGAAATGTAGAGCACAAAGAAGAACTGTGGAATATAATTGCAGCGACATTGCAGGAGGCAAAAGTTAGGTCAAAACGATTTTTTATCTTTTGATCAAACTAAATCCCTAATAGCATATTGTTGCCTAATTCGTTTGGCAGCTGTTAAGCAATTTCAATTAAATGCTTTATTGCGTTATTAATTACGTAATTTTTGTTTGGTTTTAGGATTGAAGTAGGCAAACTATTTCGAACTGTATTGATCTTTATCAATAAGTTCAGGGTAAAGACCCTTTCAAATAACGGACGCTAACCTTTACAGTTCCGTATTATAGAGAGAAAATTAATATATTTCTTTTCAACTGATTACGTTAGACCTCAATCATCTCACCAAATTAAATGATTAACGACTTTGCTACATTTCATCAAAGTGAGTAACATAAGCTTTCACGCTATATACGTTTATTTAATAAAAAATCAATCAAATGAATAAATTTCAAATCAACAATATTCTCATTTAAATCTAATGCATATAAATCTCAAACGAAATATTTAATATTTACAATCCATTCGATTACTTCTCTATACAAACTGTTATGATACCTTGCAAAATAAGAATTTACTACAATGGTATGGTTTGCATTCGAGAAATAACTTCTGGTTTTTTAAAGTATTTATTCAAATTATTAAAAGTTAAAATAACAAGCATGAGCCACTTTGATTTATTTGTTTAATGAAAGCATATAAGATGGTTTGATAAATACACTTATGGTTTGGGTTGCGTTTGTATTATCTTCGATTTTAAATACTTTGGCTTCCTTCTGGCTACTGGATTCCAGGTCTGCTGTCTTAAAAGGATTTACGACTCTTTTAAGTTTCAATTCAAAACTAACGGTACTTATTTTAAGTCGCGTCTTTGACAATTGGATTTATTTTCCTGTCTACCTTAGGAAAATTTAATTTACGTTGACTGGTAAACTTCAAGGCTTATTAATGTCACGGTCACAATTACGTGACACAAGTTAAGATTGAATTTACATTTTTACATAACTTCAACGGATCTAAACTCGCTTCTCACACTTGATTAATCCAATAGCCTGAACTCTCGCGTAAGAAAAGATAATGAAAATTTGTGTGTTGTGGCTTTTATAACATTCGATAATCCCTCGCCGATATTTTCATTATCCAATAGACCGGTTCTAAATTTCAAACCTTTGGTTTCGTGCTTGAGATAGCAAACGTTAAATTTCTGTTCTAAGCACAGTTTTTTTCCTTTGCGCTTCAAGGGTTCAACCCCGGCAAATAGTACTTCCCTTTAGCGGTGTCTTTACACTAAGAAATTTTATGTAAAATCTTGCCTTGCATAATTTCATTTTACATCCCATTGCTTTGAAGTTTTATTTTTTTACACTTATTTTAAAATTTACTCGCAATTTTTTTATTACGGTTTATTTTAAAACTTGTAAAAATATTTATTTTTACAGTCTAAGGAACTTAGTTTAAAAATTAAAATTACTGGTTATTTTATATTACGGCAAAAATATTTTAGTAATTTAAATTAAATCCTAGTTTATTTAGATTTCTGATGTTAGAACAGCGTAATTGTTTAATTATTAATTATGGTGTATACCAATATTATAATATTATATTGATTAATTGAATCAACTAACAAGAGTTTGTTTTTTGGGACAACCGATTGTGCAAGGCCAACACACGGGTGGGCTCCGGATAAGTGTGGTTACTAGACTACTGGACCGAGACGCGGCTGTGTGACGGCTGTGATCCGGTCCAGGTATGACCCAGCGATGTGTATCTCTACCGTAACTATGCGGTCTACAGGAATTGATAATTTAGTGAATCAAATCTACATAATATTGTATTAAAAAGCAAGTTGCATAATACTTTTTTTATCACATAAGTTCAAGTCTAGTAACCCAGCCTCGTAGGGGTGAGTTTTTATATTATTTTATCTATTTTCATAAGTAAAGTTTAAAATTTAGGAAAAAACGCATTTTGTTAATATAAATTAATTTAGGGAATTTTGTGATTGTTGGTAATACTGAAGTTTCATCATTTGAATATGAAAGTCTCTATTTAATTTTGACCTTTAATACGGTAAATGTTACCAACATTTTAAAATAATATATTCGGTGTTAAAGGGAAGGCCATTATGAACTCAAATGGGTTTTGTAATGAGCTTATTCCAATACGCAAATAGATAAATATCTTTTTATCGGTTGTCGTCTGAATCACCTATAAAATTTAAAAAAATTGTATAATTTGAAAATTTTGCTAAAAATCAATTTCATTTTTAAGTCGCCTTTAACCGATAAACAAGTTATTTAAAACCAAAAAGCATTACACGATATATTAACCATTTTAGCGATCGATACAGTTGGAAATAATTTAATTTGTTTATGTATTTATACAAGGTGTAACAGAATAATGTGAATAAACTACTGGAAGCGAGTATTCTGCGTATTTCAATTCTTCGACGTTTTTGAAATATATGGCGTTAAAGTTCTTTACAAAATGACTTCCTTTATAAATATTCAATATGGGTAAAGATATCTGAATAAAATTTAGCACAGCTCACAGATTCTATAAATTAAGGTCAGTGAAAAATTATTGCCACGAATTTTTTTGGGATACAATTTCTCAAAATTTAGTCAAAATTTCTCAAATTTTCATTTGATACTCAAAATACTTGGCATGTTCGGACTAAATTTTAGATGTAAAATTTTGATATGTATCTGTTTTGAGGTAGATCAAATTTAAGTATGATTTACCAAAATGGATTGGTTTAGCAAAATTATATTAGAGGATTTGTTAAAGTTTTCAAACGCCCAAATAACTGATATGCTTTTTAGGTATATTCTGGCAATAACAGTGTCCCCATTAACAACCACTGAATCATTAAATTTTTCAAAATATTCTTCGTTCATGCGAAAGCAGTAGCTTTCAAAAATTCTCTTCTGGTCGCTAATTTACAGTGTAAATCTTGCAATCGCAAGAAGTTATTCTTCATGAAGTTTAAAATCAACCAGAAAGTAGAACTAGGATGACTGAATTAGCTGTAAATATAAATTACACCAGATTCTGAAGAATTTTAATGGAGCAACAATTGCACCCGTATCAAGTTCAAATAGTATAGGCCTTTGTGCCCTATCATTTTTGTCTCGTTGTAAAATAGTATCTAGTAAAGTTTGCTATAATGTTGAATTTTGTTGTAAAAGCCTTCACACGGCGAAATAAATTTCAGCCGAAATGCTATTATGCACTCTTGCAATACTTAATATGGGCGGATGGAAATTTACATGCTATTTTAATAGATCTTTTTCAATATAAATTTTCAATAAATATGTACGCTGAACTTTGTGATCATTCAATTGGTCCATTCTGTGCGGCTTAGCTGACATGCCTAAAAATTAACCTCTATCTTGTTTATAGATGTGCCAATAGGTCTAAGGCAGCAGATTCTGTTTATTTCTGATGGAATAAGCTAATTGAGTATTACATTTGAATTTAGTTTACCTTAACTACTGGAATGGTAGCATATCTACTGGATATTTTCTGCGTGGCATCTTGCATATTGTGTCTAACATATCTCTTACATTTACAAGGAATTACATAGTTTCTGAATACTTCTGAATACGTTAATCGTTACATTATATAACCATTATGTATCGCAGAGTTAGTTTTCTTGGTAAATATTTTCTTTTTCTGCCGTTAAAGCAAATGTTAGTTACTGTTGTTCGTCGGTCACGCTACCTTTAAGAGATAGCATGTTTTTACAATAGGGTGCTACATAAATAAATAGCCTGATCTTTACGACGGGTGGTCTAGATTAAGTAAATTGTGAAGCGATCGTTATCTACATCCTTAAAAATTATCTAATGTGGCGAACCCTAAATTAATTATTACAATGCACTAATTTGTCCATTGTTATGTTCGTTGCCTGTGCAATTTACTCTATCTTGATGGTGATTTATCTTTTAATTGAATACCTGTGGTTCTAGAGGATTTATAAGAATTCACAATACATATTCAAAGTCCACATAACTGAGTTTTATTACACAAAGAAATGCAAATTCAGCAATCTTATAATATGCCACATGAATTACTAATTAAAACGTTATTAACTTAGCCCTGAGAGATAAAATAAATAATGGTTAATTTACAGTTTTACACATAATATATTGAAAAGAACCATAATTGAAGATGAATGAACAATTCTCAAATTTTATGACACAGCCGTTACCGTCGACCTTCGTAAATACTTGTTTACTTCGAGTGGGGTGCGTTCATAAATCTTTGTTAAGTAAACTTCTTGATTATAGTATTTTTAAGTAATCCAGTGAGTATTGTATTTAAATTATTTAAAAGTTACAATACAGATTAGTTACTTTCACTATGTTACTCCCTTTAAGCATTAGATAGAAAACTAACCTTATTGAGTTGTATCTTCTTAGATGGTTATTAAAACGACTTTGGTTACGAGTCCATTAGTATACCTTTGGAACGATGGTGACTTTGTAGCCTATTACCCCGCTCTTATAACGGGATATTAGTTACGTCGGCTAGCTCTGAGATTCTACAGGAGGTGCGTTAGATTTGAATTTAAATAGCATGCAACGGTTTATATTTTAAGGGAGCCAGACGGTGGATTCCGTTGGATAGAAAAGAATTATGTAGTGAAAATAGTTACCGTTGTATACTATTTGTTTAGGGGGATAATAAATATGCACATGGGAAAGAAAACAAACAGGTTGTAATCAAAATTTAATTAACAATAAAATTATTTAAAGAAATATAAATTAATATTAAACATTTTATATGAAAGGAAATTAAAAATGTAAATAAATACTTAGTCAGAGTTTCGATTATTGATTTCCTTGCAACTTTACCATCTCTGATTTTGGACTTCAGGTGGAATTTGGTTCACACTTCGTTGTTCGGACAAGGAAGGGATACCGCACAGTGCTGTAAAATATACATAGAAAAGTAATATGTTCTTTAAGATGCTGAAAATTAGTTTAGTAAAATATACAAGGAACTCTAATGTTCTGACTTATTCTTGAAGTCACAAATTATTTATACCAAAAACAATAAAATAAATGTATTTGATTAATTTAGTCACAAGCAAAGAAATGTAATTTAGATTTGGTAATATAAATTAGTATTC
>JAHWXV010128354.1:0-17952 GCA_024586415.1 Phrixothrix hirtus | reverse complement strand
TATATATATATATATATATATATATATATATATATATATATATGTATGTATGTATGTATAAATAAAATACACATAACTCAAGGTCTGATGATGATTCTATCGAAACTCGTTAGTGTAGTTAACCAACTTAAAAAATAGGTATAGAAAATGAGGTTTAAAGCTTATTGATCGAAATATATTCGTGTTTTAGGTATTATACAGTTCAATTTGTCTGTTATAGAACTTTTGCAAGAATGTGATGCATTTCTACCGATTTGTTTGTTATGAGCAACCATCAGATAGCATAATCATAAAAAATATTGCTTTTTTACCTTAGCTGTGTTGTAAATTACCTTGTTAAAACAGTTTCTTCTAGAATATACTTTATGACGTCAGTTCTTGTAAAATATAGCACGATTTTAAGAAGTTTTGGAGTCGAGAGTCACTTAACAATTGACACACTTACTTGATGCGTGATTTTTTTTATTTCACGTGCAATGCCGAATCAAGTTATAAGGATATCTAATTTTTATTAAAAATTCATAACTATCTCTAAGATTAACTATCGTACCGAAAAGTATTCAATAAATAGCTAGTATTGTAGTGTGAATATTATACGTGTTAGAGGACCTCGTTGCTAGCTACTACCAACGGAACGCAGCAACTAGTATCGATTCAATTTATGCGGACATTCGGGTACAACAACGGTACATCTGCTAATCTATGCGTTACGATTGCTCCGCTGGTCGGGATGGTATAATTCAGGAGAGAGATTGCACATTCTACACCATTAGTTAATTGTAACCGATCTATACTCGCTTACCTAATTGCATACGATTAAGTAATCACGTAATGTTAATCTAGATAAACCACCTCCTAACGTCTTGCATATAGAATTTTAGCAACTCAATTTGTGTTTAGTTTAAATACTAGATAACACGGCCTTATTCTAACATGTGTATGTGCGTGAATCACTGTGCAATTTATATTTGAAGTTATTACATCTCTTCCGTCAAATAAACTGTTTTTGTTATATTTTCGACTGTTATAATTTGTAAATAGATTTTCCCCCTTTTTATTTTATATAGGCAAGATTCAGAACGTAAACTATACGCAATGCAGCCGAAACTATTGAAAACCTGTTTTTGACTTGCATTGATCGTTGCAACCATTTGTTTGAATTTCGCTAGAAATCCTGTTCATTGTGCGGGTATGACATTATATACAAAATGCTCCCCCTTAACTGCTGCTTTTTAGTATCGTGAACCTTTCCATGATCGTTTGAACAGGGTGCACTGAACTATTTTGATTCTTCCTTATTAAGTCATATACAGCGTGACCTGATTAATGTAAGGTATGAGTTGTTGGATTCACCCCGATTTCATCGGCCTAGCTGACCAACAGTCGAGACAGTTACCATGAATTTAATTATGCGGTAGTCACTTTAAACCGTGGCAGCTACTCAAAATTCCTCATTTTGAGACTCGTCTTAATAAATTATCATCACAGTTGCTATCGACCCACGGTGTATAAAAAACTGCATGGATCGAAATCTCCAAATAATAGTGTCAAGAGTGAACTTTTAATGTTCTTAAAAGTTCTTTAGATGTTTTTATTCTACTCTAAGATTGTATGATTGTTAGTTCCTTAGTCATGTCCCACTTTGCTATCCGTCTAAGTATGAGCATAGCTTAAGGAAGAATGTGATTATTCATCAACTACAGTTATGAAAAACACTTTATTGTTTGTAATAGATGGCTGGGATTATCTCTTGTTTATAAATAGATGCAAGGTAGGTATCGCTTCAACTATTCCCTAAGAAATAAATTGAGCCAACGTATCCAATATATTTTCGCTATAAGAACTTATAATTAAAGATTAAGGTACTTTCTACTTAACAATGCACTTAACGAACAATTTTCATTAGTTAAGAAAGAAGTTAAATTTTGTACACTTTTGCATTTGCTCGCCTCACATTTTACTTAATATTTCTTTGAAGGACGAAATGAATGAATTAATAAATAAAGCATTCACGAAGACCAAGTCGAGATACAAATAACATTAACAACGGTAAGATGCTTAATTGTCATTATTTATAATTCGCTTTAAGCTCTAGGATTATATTCTATTGTTTAGCAAATGCGTAACAAAAGGATAAAGATTGAAAGGGAAATAATCGCCTTAAAACTGATTATGGGCAAAAACAGACATGGAAGTGAAATACTTTTAGTATTCGATTTTATCACTTGGGTAATTTTATTTGTGAGATCTAAAATACTAGCAACATCCTAAAGGTTATAAACTAATTGCGATTTATAATATACAGGAAATAAAATTCACATCCGTATAAGAACAAAAAGCAGCGAATTCGATAATCTAGGTATATTTATTGGAATATTATACTTCCATAAGATTGCATCTTTATAAACTGGGAGATAGAACTTTTATTACGTTGAACTAGACTAAACAACTGACACTTCCCTTTGGTTTATAAAGATGCTTTTCAATTAAAGATTTTGTGATGGCAAAATTCCAGTTATAGGGCAGAATAACAAAAGCTATAAAATATTTGCTTTGAACTATTTATGATTAGAATTTTCCATTCCCAGGAAAAATTTAAAGAACTTGTTTTCATTATTACAGCTTCAAAGTATTTGACAAACGAATAATCTATTATTGATAGCGAATTTATATCTAAAAATAATTACAGTTACCAAAAAGTCGCGACTAATTTAATTAAAGCCAAGCAACAATCTTTCTGAAAGAACTTACCTGAAAAACCGATTACTTACAAAACCTTTAAATTACTTTCCAGATATTACTATAATATTACAAAAATTCTATTGTACATATGTATGTAACATTCAATCTTCAAAAGTGCATTGATGTCTTTAAATGGAACGACAACAGCTGGCGGAAGAATGCGATGTTCGTCTCATTAACAAACAAATACTTCGGGAACGAATTTCCGAACGAAATTTAGTTTAATCATTATTGTGAGTAATTTAACTTTTTCCGCAATTAATTCAATTCACGGACATGAGAGAATAAGGAAATCAATCAGCATAGCTGTTTGTAGGCAATATTCCTAAGCTAAGTTTCAAGAAGAGCGCGTAAACAAGGGATAATTCAATTTGCAATATAAAATAAATAAACAAAATGTATTCCCTATGTATTTGTGAATAATAAGTAAACCCGACATTGCCATTGTATACACAGTTGTAACCTTTACTAGTATACAATGCTTCTAATTTTAATTAGCTATTACAGGAAAAATTGATTTATAAATAGAAATATTGGCTATTGGAGAACGTGTAACAGAAAAATAATTAAAAAACATCCTCTACCTAATACTTTTTAAGTTATATATTTATTATTAAATTAACTACATTAATTAATTAAGAAAAACTAATAAATTAGCGATCAAGTAATACTAAAGTAAACATGCCATGTAAGATTAGAATGAAGATAGTTTGTAATATTACTAAAGCATTGAAATACAAACTGCGGAGGTAAATTAACGTTAAATCGTCTACATTACCAGTGTTGTAGTTTTAAATTGAAGGCTGTGGTGTAGCTGGATTTTTCATTACGACCTGTGCATAAACATGCAGAATTTTCGAAAAATTAACCATATACTTCGTTCTAACGAATGCAGCATTTTGATATAAATGAAGTTCTTAATGCAGCTTATATTGAATTTCAATTTCAATATACCTCTTTCATTAGAGTAAACTCCAATTCATGCAGCTACCTTTCCTATTAGTATCGCGTGTCTGAACACTGTCAGTAAATCCATTCCTGTTTTTAAATTTCAGTCTAAATGGAATCTGAAGGTAGTCGCAGATCGACGCATTTCTGAAAACGGGAAAGAATAAAACCTAACATACCGCCGAATACGTTACAAACCATTAAAACCAGTTAGTTTACAAATATCTGTAACGTTTTCGTTACGTTTTGTATCGCAAAATATAGAAATTTGAAACAAACAATTCATATTTAATTATTCCAGTAAATATTTCGATATTACAGTTTTATCACCGTAAGGTTAAGGAGCGTAGGTATTGTGGGTTATTGAAACACAGTTTAATATTCGATTTATCTTCTATTTTAATAGAACATATTATCTAATTAGTAATCCTCGTGTAAATACTAATTCTATAAACATCGTTAATTCAAAAGTGGCACATTTATAAAAACATTTTCATCAGGCTGGTAAATGATCCTTGGTAGTATAATGGTTAGCACGTTGGAGTATCTATCCAAATCTCGGTCAAGGAAAATTTTTCGATATTTGTGCCTTTTCCGATTTTGTGAATTTCATTAATTCTAATTCTTCATATTTAATTTCATATTGATTGATTAATACAGGTAAATTTTATGACATTCTTATGCCGAAGTTTGAATTTCGTATAGTTTGGGGAAAACCGAGTCTGCTTTCGGACTGATGGGTAATGATACCTTATTTCGTTCTTCTTAACCAAGATTCCTAGTAAGATGCATGTTTACAATTATCATACGTTATACTTCATTATTGTTTAGTTTAAATTCTTCAAATTTTCAGTATGTGCTTGATTTGCAGTAAACCAAAAATTTTTATTAATTAATTTCAGATGGATTTTATTGTTAAGCTAACCTGACTTTCTATTAATTTTCATGAAGGTTTCAGGAAGCCAAATGGGTGGATATGGGGCTGACAGCCCAAGAATTCTATTTTGAGTCGCCTAGAATTTACTAGTGTTAATTATTGAAATTTTTATCGATTGAGATTGTAAATCAGTTTAAAGAAAACGTCTTAAAAGGAATACTTTGGGGCGAGTCTCATTGAAATAATTTATAGTTATACGACCTTCGATTAGAGGCCATTTTAGATTTTGCATAATTGAAACTTTTTTGTTACGACGTATAAGATAGCATACGATATATATGGTTTTTGTTGTGACTCAGCTCTCTACAAAAGGCAAGACTAGCTCCTGATAATTAATTAATTAACTACTGAAACTATTTACAATTTAATTTCAGAAACTTTAAATTTATGGCAGGTGAACACTTAAAATGGATGTAAGGGGCCCCGATTTTTTAGAACGACTTTTTAATTTTTAATTTCGAGTTTAAATTTTAGGGTTTGTTTTTCAAAATTGAGGGTTTTAAATATTTCGGATAAAATCAAGAATTTAGCTTCCAAATTAAATAAATGACATTCATTAAATTTTGTTATAGGGTTTTGAATTAAATATTATAAGTTTTACATTTCAATTATTATTCTATAAACTTTAATCAAGCAACAATTAAGAATTATATTAATTAATTAATTGTTGTGTTAACTTGTATTGACATTATTTTACATATTACAACGATTACTGCTTTACTTTTCTCTTTTTATAGGTATGTTCGAACAAACTTTGCTGTTTTCCAAAAGTCATCTTCAGTAATTAAACTACAATTAAGACAGCCTTTCGTTGTTTTGAGATTGGAGCAAGTTGACACAACAAACGTACCAGTATCGTATATATAATTAATAATTGCTTGACTATTTTCTAAATTATTATTATTATTTAAATGAAATTGTTCATAAAACTACGTATAAGTAATACTAATTGTAAATCTTTGTATTTTGATCAATTCTGTGATTTAAATTCTTATTCAATACATTATGTTGCTATTTTTATACGAGTTATCATTTATATTCCTTGATTAAGGAAACTACAACTTCGCAGTGGGCATTTTCTAACAAATTTCATCTTTTTATTATATTTAAGATCTGGCAAATTAATTTTAATTTGCCTGGCGCCCTCTGGCGAAGGCTTATTAAGCAATTATTTCTAGAACCTGCATTCTGAGATAGGAGCTAGAATTTATATGTAAAGTTTTTAACTATTTTATTCTTAGAACCTGTTTCTTCTTTCTTCCTTTTTGAGAACTTTACATAGCAATCACCATCATAATACAATATGGGTATACACAGACATTATAATTAAACGATACTGAATTGAAGTGTACATAATTAGATAGGTATCTCCGATTTACAGGGTATCTCAAAAATAAGTGATACCACATAAATTTTAGGGACCTTGTGACATGTGGAGCAAAATTTTCAAACACGATTTTTAAGTTTTGAAAATGTAAATGACATAATTTGTTCTAAACGCAATCCTGCCGGATAACTGAAAGGATTTATGAATGTAACGATACTAAACACGCACTACTGTAATTTGATATGCTTATAAAAATACGTACTTGAAATAATGTGACCTATAAACGTTCTTTGGTCTTGATTGCTTTCTATGAAATAACAGAACAATTTTAAGTTAGTCGTTACACTTTAATTTTTAGAAATTCTGATTGCTTAATTTTGTTTTAAAATTTGTAACGTTGTCAGGATCTTTTTGTATTCACAGATCCTAGAACTTTAAGTTTTTATAAAAGCGAAGGCTGTCACGAAAACGTGATAGATTATTAGTTATTTTTATTATTTTTTACGTTATCTGCCAATTTCAATTTGGTTTTTAGTCAAAATTTTAATTTTTGTAATACATATAGATAACAATCTTACGGAAACGTGGGAGTTAGAATATTTAAAACGTGGCTATATGTCATGGAAACGGCAGTTGAATTCTTTTCTGAGGGTCATTAAAAAATAGTATGCAGTAAATATATTCTATTTGACGGATCGGATTCTGTGGTTTTCGCTAGTGAAGCTATTTGCTGTTTCCGGCGATATTTGGAGGCCCAAAAATACCTTTTGAGTAGTACGCGCAGTCTTTATTGTGGCGACGTTTTAGAAAATCAAGTAACGAAGTGAAGCAATTGATGCGACGTAGCCCGCGAACAGAGAATAGAAAAGCTCGTTTCGGCAACCGAGTGAAGAGTGGATAAATAAATTCGCACCGCCTTTGAGTATGTTTGGGCCCGCAATTACCCCAGAGCTGGGATTAACGAACTCCCTATCCCGGTATACTCGAAAGTAGCCTTTTGATGCCCATTGCATTGTCTGGGAATTTAAGAAGTGTATTATCCCGCAACATATACAACCCTCCCTAAGTGCTGTGATAGCTACTAGGTGTACTAGGTGTACTAGGTGTAGGAAATAAGGTACCCTAACTATCTCTTAAGTTGTTCCAGGCATGTCTTGATGCCTATAACCCATACAGTCCACTCCCAGTGCAATATGTCACGTTGGTGGTATCAACACCATCTACGCCCGTGTGTTTAGCCTTTTTGAGCAGGGGAACTTTGACTCAGTTTAATTGGTGATACTTGTGTACCCTAAATTAGTTCATGTATTATTTTGATTTACTAGACGGGAAAATTGTCTGGACTAACCCCGTAGCAGTTGTGATATTTTATCCTTATTTGAGTGGATAATACGACTAACTGTCACGCATTTAATTGTTTTACTTCAACTAGCTTTAGTTTATGACCGTTACCTGTAACGTTTATAAATTTGGGAGTAGGTCCGAGTAGAACCTGCGTCACATTATCTTAACCGTAGACCGGTTCTGTTCTTGTAGGAGGAGTGCCTACGACTAGACAGGTAAATAAACGCGAGAGACCAGCTCTGTCCCACTGGGCGATGATGCTCTTTGGGGAATATCCTTGTTGTGGACTGAAGCAGTGGCGCCCATATACCTAATTTTGTACTGCGTCTTTGGTTGTTTAGTTGGAAACGGAACGGTTAACAGTGATTCCTGTCGGTAGTTTTGAACCCCATCTCGCACCTCAGTAGTTTAGTCGGCGTTCGCTGTTTGTCAGCTCTTACTGTTTGTTTAAGAATATTGGGTAAATGAAGCGATATTTAGTACCATGCACGTTCATGATTGATTTAATTTTCGTTAAAATAAAATCCATTTATATAATTTGGAAATCAATCTTATTTAAGGAAGAATAAAGCTAATAAAAAATATATTTGAATACACGTTGTATTTGTACTTTTGAAGTATTAAAAAGTAATTTTAGTTAAAACTGTAGTAGTATTGCGTCAGAAATTTCAGAAATTGTGGGAATGCGAATAAGATCATGCGGCAAGATCAAACAAGGTTAAGAACGGTTGGTTACAAAGTATAAAAGTTATCCACACAAGAAATTAGCGTGCATGATACCATTTAAAGCTTAAGAAATAATTAACTGGGTTACTATTCAGCATGTGTAAAAATATGTTTCTTGCTGCCTTACTAACGAATGTATGATTTAATCGAGGGGGAACGACGTCCAGTCCCATGAGAACGAATCCGAGGCACGGGGACTGTCATAATACAGATAAGCTTGTGTTAAGTAGAAAAAGTATTGAGTGCTTGTTCGGGGGTGTCTTCTTTATTTTTAGGGAAGTAATATAGGCCTTTATTGAAGTTATAAAAAGTACCTGCCTTGCGTCTCACCATATGCAGTAAATCCCAGTAGCTTGGGATAAACCTATCAATAAAAGAGCGACCAACTTCGTTTATGTATCATTCTACCTATGGGGATTATCTATCCTAAAAATTAAGAAGTAGAAGCGCTCCCCAAGTCCAGAGCGTTCTTTTATCTGTAGGTGTCTTATATTTTCGTTTGTTCTTTCCACGCTTATTCCGAATCTGGCAAAGAAGGGCTACCTTTGCTTCCACCCGCATCTACCAATTTATGTGTTATCACCAACTGACCTTGTTTTGTTTGTGTAAAATAACGTAAAGTTAATTAAAGGACGTTACTGTCCGTTTTATATGAGTACTAAAGAAATAAATGAATTTCAGATTTCAAATATTTACAGTAGCGTTGAATCAGGATTAATTCAGTAAAGCATTTTACGTTTATAATTTCAATCATTTAGGTTAACCGTTTATATTACATTTACAATTGTACTTTAATTGTTAGTTTTATGATTATCATTGTTTAAATAACATGGGTACCCAATTTGATTACATGTTGTTTATGCAGCTCCTTTTCTTTTTAAATATTGTTGTGTCGTTGGCAAAAACTACAGCTCATTTATAAATTGTTCCCATCGTTCAAGCTTTCCAGTTGTAATAGCCAGCTTGGTTCTATAAATAAATTGGTACGAGCCTAGTTTTTGCTAGTCCTATCTAATTTAGTAACTGATTATTGACTTTGTATCTAAGTATGTGTATTTTAGTGCAAACAAAAATTATATAAAGGCATACTTGTGCTCAATTTTAGTTATTATTTCATCAACAAACAACCTAACGTGAAATCATAGTTATCCAGTGCGGATACAGAAAGTTAAATAGTAATTTACTAATTTTAGAAGTGGAAGTCTTCAAGCATTTATTTCTGAGTAAGGATAACATTTTTCTTTAAAAGAATTTAAAATTCAGTTAGTTATTTAAATTATATACAGGGTGGTCAGTTTAGAGGACCTTCTCGTAGTTGTTTTATTCAATGCACCTTAAGCTTTAAAGAGTTGCAAGTAACGTCAAAAATATTTAAATCTTCAGTTAGCATTATTCATTGATTTTTATATACAGAGTCATCCTAAATAAGTGAGTATCTTTAGCATTAGAACATTTCTCTTTCCGTTTAATCTAGTATCCACAGTACCACTAGGGTGTCTGTCTCCACTTTTAAGGTAGGTTACTAACATCGTTATATTCAGGGTGTTTTGCAAACATCGCTTGATTGCAGTTTGACTTGAGAACAGTAGCGCCCACCTTTTACCGATTTCGACATTAATTCTACAGTAATTAGCCTCGCAAGTACCAACGAACCACACCTCGCTTCACTGAAGCTTTGCCGGCCGTGGTTAAACAGTCGTGCTTTCCGCCACATGCGTTATTGTCCATTTAACCTGTGACCGGCTACGTGGTCCGGCCTAGTGCCGATTTGGACCGTGGCAACCTGTACAGTTGAGATATTATAAAACCACATAACCGATTCATTTTACGTCAACCAGTAAGATTCGTGAACCGGAAACTGAGAAATATTTTTCTAAAATGTGTCAGATAAATTAACATAAAGTTATTTATCTATTTTCATATCGAAATGAGCACATTTAGAAACCCATTTGAATGTATAATGGCCTTTCTTTATCACGAAAGAAATATTAAACGTAAAAATTCTATAGAAAATTGACATAGCTTTCATATTCAAATGTCAAAACGCCAATATCACCAATTATCACAAAATCCCTTAAATCAATTATATGTAAAAAAACGCATTTTCTAAATTCTGAGCAAATAAATAAAACAGTAAAAAACTAGTTTCATAGACTCGTAGAGGGTAAATAACGAGTGTAATTAAATGTCGTATAATATTTTTTAAACTTGGACTCGTGTGATACAGACATGTCTTATGAAACTTATTTCTTAATATACTTTTCAAAGTTATCTTCTGGAATAAATATTTTTAGAAATAAATATATGTTCCTAATTCAAGATATACCGATGAGTAACACACATCAAGGGCTACGATATTATTGTCTAGCAAGGCGAGCATGCCAGGGTTGGACTTAATACTATAATTGCCAGTATTTCTAAAACTATACGTTTTTGAAAAAATGCATAAGCAAATTTTGTTCTATAGGTCATTAAGTATTCACAGTTTGCGGGGTTACATATTTTGGAACACTCTCTATAAATAAATCACAGCAAAATCTTATAAACAAATAAACCAAAGAGCGCGAAAATGACACAGAATGTTATATAGCTATTTCCCTTTGCATTGAAGGTATTTTGTCCTCTAGTAGCTTGGCTACTGCAAATATTAACGATATAATAATGTTGGAAGAGAAAATTAGTACATTAGTTTCAAATGCCTTTAAATGATTCATGGTTGTAGAGCACCTTACCATACAGTTACACTGGCCTTTAAAGATTATTGCGCAAAAGTAACTAAAAATCAACTGAACCTTTTTTTAGTTACAATATCCTATAGGGAGTTTTGTCACGACCTTTTTATTTTCGTAGTTAGAGACGGTTTGTGTTGCAACAATAACTATTTACCTCGACTAACTATTTTTAGTCGATCGACCCTTAAATGGTCTTCGCTCAGCTGTAGGGTTTTAGGTCGCAGCCTTTGATCAGTGGCTTTAATTGGTTTCGGGGGTATAGGTATGATTTTACCTATTACTTAGAATCTGGGTGTATATTAGCTATTTTCGTAAGCACTCCGTTTAACTACGGGAGCAATCATAGTTCTCTCGTTCTGATTTATTTTGTGCATTATGCTTACAATATCGTTTGTTTTCTATTTATTTACATATATACAATTAGTGATTCAATTATATTCAAATGGAGTTTTAAAACATTTATTTTAGACGCATCAAAAGTCATATTCCGTACAATTTCTATTTACAAACTTGGGTCTATGAGATATGCATTTGTTATCTAATGCTATTATATACTTGACCGTGTAATTTTAACCATGCAGCGTGCTTTGTGTCATGTATGCGTATCTTTATGTAATGGAAAGAATTTAGGTTATTATAGGAATTCAATGTGTCCTGAACTATCTTTATTTTTAGCGGCTCGTGGAGGAATTAATATAATGTCGGCTTCGAATAAAACAGTCCTTAAACCGTGATGATATCTTTAGGACCTGTCGCTGCATTTATTTATATCTTTCTCGGATGGAGATCCTTAGAAACATATTCAATAAATTGACAAACTCCCAGCGTTGTAGAACTTTAGAATCAGGGTGAATAAGATCAACAAACACTGCTCGTGAAGGAAAAATTCAGAATATCAGGTTATTAGGCTTTGAATAAGGGTCCTAAAACATGGTAACCTTTACGCAAAAAGCTAAGCTGTTATAATAACGGAAAGGAATCCATAAATTATAAAAGCATCGCCAAGGGATTTTAGGAAAGAATATGTATATCATGTGAAATCCGAATTACAAGTTCCTGATGTCATATGATATAGTTACCGGTAATTTGTGTAATTTGGTAGAGAAGTATAAGTTCTCTGTTATTTTCTAACAAAACATCTCCTTTTATAGGGAATTCTTATCAAATTCTAGTTAATTAGATAACAAACATTTCCACTCTTTTAATATTTTATGCCATCTATTAATTATTAATTCTAACTACTTACAGAGTTTTATTTGTCTTAATTAGCGTGTTATATTTCTACCACTAGATGTCTACAGCTTTTTTAAATAGAAATATTCACAATTTAAAAAGTTTATTGTATTACATGTTTATCTATCATTCCAGGAAATATTTTCCTGTTATCCTTCTTAAGAATTTGACTCTTATTTATCTATACTTACAATTTATTTTCGGGAATGTTTCTATTTTATAATATTTTTGACAGCTAATTATTGATTTAATTAATGTCTATTTTTCATTGTTTACGAACTTTGAATTAATGCTGAATTCTATTATTATTAGCTATTTCTAATAATTTTATATATTTAAAATTTGAATCTTATAATAGGTAATAATGTAATATATTCGAAGTTCGTCACAGTTTGAGGGGCGCATTTTCTCCACGTCATCACTTCTTCTTGTAAAATTGACCATCAATAGCGCCTAATCTAAGATAGTTGTTTACATTTATACAAACCATTTTAAAAATTACAAATTTACCCCGATTAATAAAGAGATGTATTTTGTATGTAATATTTCGATAGAACTTTATTCGAACTGATTGTCTTAATAAGTAGTTTACCTATTTAAATTACTTTTCAGATTTCAGTTGCAATTGTACGTAAAATATAGTAACGAGCGTTAATCAAGCATTTTTTATAGTTTTAATCCTATTTTATAATTAAAGTACAAACGTCCACTCGCGCCGTATATTATAGGTTATTCCAAAAACAGCCATTTCTTTGTCTATGTTGCAACTATTGGAAATGCTGAGAACTCCATTAATGGAAAATTTAGGAACAGAGCGCAAATAACACCATCAACCAAATAATAAATAAAGGGAAATTGGAAGTTAATAAATAGATACAACTTAATAAGAGATTATTCATGAAAATATGAAATAAAATCAGACTGACACTAGATCCCGTTGGAGTTCCAAAACGTTGCTAATAAAAATTATTATTAAAACTGAAAAACTATTAAAAATACATTTTAAGCAATCAATAAATAGTTCCTTAGGTATTTTATAATTATTTTCTTAAACTGCAGCTCTTGCCAATTCATTTAATAATAATATAGAAAAAATATTGGGAAAGAAAGAAGCAGGATATAAAGAAACTAGAAAAAAACTATCCGTTAACTGAAAATTATTAATTGGTAGTGAAAATGTACACAAGTATTTGATCTAAATTTAAAAGGATTCTTAAATGATCTTTCAAAAATGTTATTAACAAATTTGGAGGTCCTTGAAGAGACAAAATAATTGGCTTAAGAAATATGTCCTTTCTGTAAATTTCAAGTAGTCCGTAATATTTAAGTGCTATTGTTTTAAAGATAAACAACGATTTAGGTTGTTGATTAATAATGAATTTTCAATTTCATTATGTCTAATTTACGGCCAATTTCATAATAAATTGAAAGTTACTTTTAATTTTAAAGTTAATTTTACTACTATAACTACGATTGTAACTACCGACTTTATAATAAAGTAACTTTCAAGTTTATTATGGAACTGGCGCTTATTATTGAAATGTTCTAAAGGAAAGCGTGATCGTTGTCTATTTTTTTATAAACTAGATTACTATGAGTATTAAGTAATAAAAGAGAATTTTTTATGTTATTATCTTCATCAATAGCTGCGATGACATTACCTTTGTTAGCCCTCGCTATGAGAATATTATCATTGCACTTGAAAAATTCAGCAGTATTATTAACAATTGTGGAGTGTGAAAACTTAATAAATCATTTTTTATGAATGTTGTTTGTAATTGAATTAGTAATTTTGGCTCTTATTAAATTAATATTAGTAGAAGAATTAGAAGTGAGCTAGGAAAGGAGATATTTTATTTTTATTAAAAGGAAATTTTAAATTATGCTTAGAACCCATAGATGAAATGCTTTTAACTTTAAGGGGAAATTAGTTATTACTTAAAATTCCGAATCATTTCTCATTAAAATTTACACCGTCTTTTGATAATAATTTCTCAATTAAATTCTGAGCTTGTCTAATATTATTCTTCTTGGTTTTATTGAAAGTTACGTTATAGCTTTTATTTTGTCTAATTCAATACTACCAATTTGAATTTTTATTGTTTCATTTTAATAGTTAACCTAATTATAGTGTTTGACTGTTTGCTTCACAAATGTACATTTGTTTCATATATTTCATATATTTTACTATTAACTATTCAGTGCTTGGTTAAGTTGAATTAAGTGTATCCTATTGGTACAGCTCATTGTCAGTTAGATTTGTTATTAATAGATTACTTTCATCTGCAGTATCGTATTATTCTAATTTAATATAAATGAACTATATTTAGTATTTAGGTTGTCATGATTAAGTTAGGTTATAAGAGTACTACATTTTCAACATTAAGTTCCTTAGTGATGCAAGAGCAAATACTCGACACGGTCTAGTGGCATTCCATGATGACTCCAGTAGCTCCAGTTGTATGATCCAGAAAGGTGAAACTTTTGAAGACAATAAAACTAGGATCTAGGCTACACTTCGCGAATAACGGGGCGTGTAACATTTTAAGCGAATAGATATTACGAGAGTCAGAATCGCTAATTAAGTTATGTGTTTTTCAAAATATTATTGAGTTTGATCTGTAGCGACTTTATATCTTGTTAAGTGCGAGATAGAAGATTCAAAAGGCATAATAGTTTGATTTTAAAAATTGATATTTGTATATGAAGACTTCATAACACTTATTGTATTTTTTTATAAATGAGGCGATTCTTTTAAAATATCATTTGTCTAAAATTGGCCAACATGAGATTATACTGTGATCTTGTAATTCGCTGATTTCCCCATAGGTCCGTAGGGGGTCCGTAAAATGCTCACATGTGTAGCACCTGTGTACCAACGCATTAAATAAATTCTGCTGTTTCGGTATGACCTCTTAGTATTTCCAGTGCTATGTCTAGTTGTCTACGTGTACTTTTCAGTGTGCTTTTAGTAATAGTGGGCATTATGTGTTTGGTATTCACAATGTGTTTCCAAACAAATGATTGCTTGTTTTGTATTAGAACTGGTCATGTGGCTACTACACGTTTAGAAGACCGCAAAACTGTAAATTCTGAGTGATATATAACCATTTGTGTACCACATGTTCTGTCTCAAGTAAAAAAGGAAAATAAAAAATAACTAATCATTCTGCACCACGACAACGCAAAGTCACACATAAGATGACAAACTGTGAACTGTCTGGCCAGTCAGAAAGTGGAATTAATGTCTTATCCTCCTTATAGTTCCGATTTAAGTCCTAACGACTTTTTTACGTTTCCAACGACTTTCAATGCAAAGTTACGCAATTGAAACGTTCAAGAATGGAATTGTGGATGTTTCCCTTCTGAGTGGAAAATTTTTTAATTCTAACTATGTTCGTGATTGAAAGTATTCAGAAAGGAGTGGGCACAATTTATGAAACATTTTTAGAGGTGACCGTGTATTAATTAATTTAATTAATACACAACACCTTTCCTTAATTTCATGTCATTCGATTAAAAAATATGTTTAATTTAGAGTCTAAGTACCTTTAGCTATATATTTCAATATTTGCATTAACTTCAGGCGTGAATCTGTTGAAATAACAGCTCTCTTAACGGTACTTAAAGATAGTAAATATTTTATAAATCCTACTCATAGTGGCACATTTGAAGAAAAATTTTCAGAGGAGCCAGAGATTCGAGCAGTGGTGTAATGGTTAACACGCCAGAGTACAAATCTGGAAGCCCGGGTTCGATCCCCGGTCGCCTCTAGAAATTTTTCTAAAATTGTGCCCACTCCTTTCTGAATACTTTCTTCTTCTATTTGCCTGTTGTACTGCAATTAGGTATTTAGAGTCGTGTACTAATTAATTTAATTAATACACAACACCATTCTTTAATTTCATGTCAGTCAATTAAACGATATGCTTAGTTTACAGTCTAAGTATCTCTAGCTATATATTTCAATATATGAATTAACCTCGGGCGTGAATCTATTGGAATGGTAGCTCTCCTAACTGTCCTTAAAGATAGTAAGCATCTTATGAATTCTATTCATTGCGACACATTTGAAGAAACATTTACAGAGGAGCCGGAGATTCGGACGGTGGTGTAATGGTTAACACGCCAGAGTACAAAATCTCAAACGATTTTTCTAAAATTGTGTTCATTCCTTTCCGAATACTTTCATCTTGTATTTGTCTGCTGTACCGCAATTAGTTATTTCGAGCCGTGTATTAATTGATTTAGTTAATACACAACACCTTTCCTTAATTTTATGTTCATCTTCTTCTATCATGAAATCAAAGCAGCGGCCCTCGTTTTCAATAGCTTCGTTTAGGTATAAAACAGCTCAAAATAACTAGACGTTTTTATAACAATAATGATAGAAAAGACCTGTACCTTAAACCATAAAAGACGCTATGTAACGATTCCAAACTGATATGAATATGTGTAGTAATTAAGATTACTTGCTTTAAAATTATATGTTCTTTTTTAGATTTCTGTAATTATAACGTTTGCATATATTGTGACGCTCCTTGGTTTCTCACGGATAATTCTAAAACATGTAATTATTTTTAACCACTCGATATAATTATTTATTATACATCAATTTCCTCGAGTAGTTTAAGCACTATTTTGCTTTAGCATTCAATAACTTGCATTATAATTTTATATTTCAAATTTAACAGCTGCGAGTGTGTCATTTAGAAATAAGATCATTAAAATATTAAAAGAATAATTCTTTTTAATTCAAATAAAATTTTTTTTGCCATTACGATAATACTGATTTAATTAGTTTACAGCGTTTAAAAGACGCGTACATGGGTTTCTTTGAAGAATATTTCGTGTCAACGGGCGAGGTCAAACAGTATGTAAATGTATATAAATTCCCGTAGAGATGTTTTATAATTAATATTTGACGGTGAAATTGAGGCTATATCCAACATTTTTGGGTAAATACTGATAGGATTCAGGTTGAAATAAGAAGTACGCTTGTCAATTACATCTATAGCTAGGCTCGGGATTTGTGCATTAGGAAAATTGTAATGAATTGTTAAATAAATTCTATGAATTTGTCAGTGTCAAAAATTTAGTTGAGCAATCCGTGGTATCAGTAGTACTAAAAGAGCTTATGGTAGCTGCCTCAACGACAGAATGCCCTCATTGTAAATTCCGCCCATCGTTCCGAGTTATTTTTATGAAAAGTTGTTCAACTTTGAATTTTTATTTGGAAAGTAGATTACTTGTTAATAATCACTAAGTGGGGAGTTGAGTTCGTGAATATGAACAAATATATGTTACTTAATTATTAGAAATTATACATGCAATTTATAATATTCAATAAAACTAGATGCTATATGCATATGATGAATGTACAAGTTTAAGCAGGAGATTGTCCTTTTAAGCATCATATTATACATGTAGTGATTGTATATCAGGCCCATATGCAACCCAGAGTCGAGGTAGGCCGACGGCCACTCGTATTTTGTGAAGGTCCATTATTTTGGGTTGATTTTAGAAATATTCGTATTAGTAATTATTATTACAGATTTCTGATATTTTAAAAAGTATGCGAAGGATATGGAGAAGAGTGGGTAAAATGATAAAACTCGACACAAAAGCAAAAATATCCACTGTTTTAGAAGTTTCGACTCCCCCCCCCCCCAAGAAAAATTTCTGCGTACGACCCTGTATATATCCCAATTTTGAGTTAATTTATGGTAAAGTAGTGAGACGGTCACTAGAATGTGATTTTAGAGTGTAAGAACTGATTATGTAACCTTTGTATAGTTTACAATTTTAGTGCGTTGTCGAGCCTTATATCTTTTACAATTTAGAATAGTTATTGAAGCACATGTTTCAGGTGTTATTGTGCATCAATAATTATAATAGTGCAATATCCAGACTGATTCAATACAAGTATAACTCATTAGTTACTAATATTGGGGGGGGGGGGG
>JAHWXV010128342.1:0-12043 GCA_024586415.1 Phrixothrix hirtus | reverse complement strand
CAATATATATATATATATATATATATATATATATATATATATATATATATAATTAAATATTTCTTCTTGAAAATACTGACTAATAAAATTTTTGGCAATTACTGCATACTCAAATTCTGTTTTATGCAATAATTCACAAAATTTTATATATACAGGGTGTCCCAAAAGTATACTTTTTAAAATATTAACAATTATAGTATCAATGCCAACCCAAAATTTAAAAATGATTTTTGCAAATCAAAATATATAAATACAAAAAGTATTTTCTAGTTTACAACTGTTTACAGGAGTAATTTTTAGGAAATAATATTTTTACTGGTCGGCGTAAAAAGAATCGTTTATTCTGTTTTAGAATTTCTCCATTAAACACGTTATAAATTTTAAAATAAACTTTATTGTATTAATTTCATATATGACATTTAATATAAAACAGATTAGAATCTTGTGTTTTTAACAAATAATCTTGCTATATAGGGTGTAAAGAAAATAGCGTACGTTCTTATAACAAGGGATAGAATATATCAATGTAAACAAAACAGTCTTATACAACAATGTTCAAAACCTAACGGTTTTCCTGAAAAAAATTAGTAAAGGTCAAAACTTTGTCACGGTAGAAGTCGGCAACTAATGGATATTTTTATTCGATAGTTCTCCAGGATGTAGTTCCTATTATACACAATAAATCATTTAATACCATTTTTCAATAACATTACTGATTAAGCTATAATTTAATAAATTGAAATACATAAAATTGTAAATTCTGCTGTGCAGAAGAAGTGGCAATGTCTAAAGTTCTAGAATCATGTCATTCATAAGACCAGATCAAATGCAATAGGAATTCCCAAATATTTACAATACTATTCACAAATGGTCATAAATAGTTTACTTGGTTCATTGGCCTGTATTGTTAGAGATCTTTTGATTTTATCGTATTCTTTGTATTTATGTAAATAATTACGTAAGGTTAAGGGTATTTTAAAAATTGCGCCTGTTGATTGTATCCATTTCATTGAATTAATCGGTGATAATATTTATTATGTTTATTATTTAAATTGAAATTACGCAATTAACCATAATTTATTTATTGTGGATGACTTAAATTCTTGTGTATTGAGTTATTGATTAAATTTAATTAAGTTATCCAATTTTAAAATTATACAGCCTTGCTTTATTGCATCAAAATAAAAGGGACGAGGAGATTTTGTTTTAAAGCTAAAAATTATTCGTATTCTGTTTTAGTAGTTACGCATAGTATTAAACCTTCAACAATTTTTATAATTTATGACCTTATACAAATGGTTTCATGTAGGCGCCACCAACAAACTACTCATTTCATGTTGTCTTATCTAATAATGTAAATAGTTGAGTGCCATGAAACCATTTTCCTTAATTTGTAAAATTTACTATTTATTATTTATTTAACTTGTCAAATTAATTAATTTTATTTTGTATTTTAAATTTAAAAATTTAAACATCTTCTTAAATTTTGTCTATTTATCTATTTTGTATTATACCCTACTTATTTTCGGAATTTGATGTCAATAATGACAACAATTAAAAAACCATTCTATTTATTCTAAAAATAAACATGAAAATTATACATTTGAATACGAGAATTTGTGCTGTAACTTAATCCTTTTTGAACTTCAAAACAAATCAAAAATTGAAATTTTAAATTATTGTAATATTTCGCTACTTACCAAAATAAAATTCAGGGTCGGTTACTCTAACTGTTTACTTAAACCCTCGATATAGCTTATTACCTAAACAAACCATAAATCATCCCTCTTGCACAAAGTTATTTACATAACAGAATATGGGTCAGTAAGATGAGATGTTGCCAGATTCCAGAATCTTTAATTTGAAATATCTCGCTAATGCGTGGCGATAGCGAAAAAAGTTATACCACATTTCCTGCTCTATTTTCAATTTCCTCCCATATGTTATAAGAACGTACGCTATTTTCTTTACACCCTTAATATATATATATATTATACATATACAGAGTGATTCATTATGGGTGCAAAACTTTTTAATAGCAAATTCTACACGAAAAAATAGGTAAAACAGTTCATATAAACAGGATCTCAAAATGCACTCTCCTCGAGATAAACACCCCCAGATGGTGTCGATGAAAATCACGTTATGTTGGTATTTCCTAAACGAACAAACCGATTTAAATAAAATTCGGTACTTTGATATCATGCTTGAATTTTCATGTTCACGCCGATTTTTATTGAAATTCACGAACCAGAATCGCCGTTGTATACAGGGTGATTCATTATGGGTGAAAAAAATTTTAACAACAAAGTCTACACAAAAAAATTGGTAAAAAAATTCCTATAAACAGAATCTGAAAATGCACCCTCCTCGAGATAAACACCCCCAGATGGGGTCGATGAAAATTATGTTATTGTTTGTATTACCTAAACGAACAAACCGATTTAAATAAAATTCGGTAGTTTGATATCATGCTTGAAGATCTTTGTTGAGATTTGTAAATCATAGGCGTCGGAAGTGGGAGTACGGGTAACATTATCAAGCGTATTTTTTATGCCCTACGAAATTTTGCAAGTTTAAAGTTAAAATTGATTTACCCGAACTCTATCAAATAAAAAAGATGCTCTTGTTTCGACTTCGTATTTTGCACCGTTTCCGAGATAATTGCACTTGTTTGTCTGAGTGTTAATATGTGCTGACACTGTAATCCACAAAATCTGAAATCTGTTAATCGTTAGAACGTGGAATACATACTAGGAAGTATTAACGTAAAATGACAACAGTGTCTAATTACTGTAAGCAACAAACAAAAAAACAAAAGATTTAATAAACGTTTAGTTTTTATTTACTTGTTTTCTATAACAAGTAGTAAATGTAACAAAGATGAGTGAATAATAAATATTGCTTAGTGAAAGGAAACAATATATTAACGATATTTACATGAAAAAGGAAACAAAACCTAAAACTACGAGTATTGCACAAAAAAGCAATTATTTATAACAAATACCCAAAATGTCCTCCTTCCGCTCTAATGCAGGCATTGCAACGTCTTATGATTGACTGGTAAACCCTAAAGGTTATACTGGGATCATTCTGGATATTCGTTACAGCGTCAACGAGTCTTTTGAATGAGCTGCTCTCTTAAAGTTACTACAATTACATAAACCATTTGCTTTAAATGACCCCAAAGATAAAAATTAACTGGATTTAAATCCCGCCTTGGAAAGTAACTATTTAACCATTCGGTAACCTGGCGACCAATACGAGGTGGTGCGCCATTTGGCTGTAAATACATACCTCGCCGTATGTTTAGAGGAACGTCATCTAAAATATTAGATACATCATTGTCCAGGAACTCTAAGTATTTAATCAAATTCAATCGATTTGTGAGAAATAACGGATTTAGCACGGTAGCGTTAAAAATTCCCTACGAAACGTTTATTGTAAAACGTTGCGGAAAGTTGAATTCCCTTGTCAGAAGTGGATTTTCTAAGGACCAGTAATGAACATTATGGGTATTAAAAATCTTATTTCGAGTAAAAATGGTTTCGTCTGTCCACATGACCATTTGAAAAAAATTTTTGGCATCTGCATGTTCTCGCAGAAAACAACGACAAAACTCAGTTCTTTGTTCAGTGTTCCCTGCGTGAAGGGCCTGGACGGGTTGGTAATGATATGGATGCAGTTCTTCCCTATGAATAGTTCACCATACCAAAGACTGCGATGTTTACAACTGGCTGTCAATCCTTCGGGTGCTTGCATGGGATCCTCTAATACCTGATCAATTAAGTCCTGTTCGGTTTCATCAGCATCTTGACATTGTGGGGAACCAGACTTATTGCTTAGAGTGGTTCCTCTTGTTTCTTGCAATTTGTGAACAGTTCTTGTAAAAACGGAGTGGTACGGCAAACGGCGATTTGGAAATCTGCGATGGTGTTCTTGTCGAGCACGAGCAGCATTACCGTTACAATATCCATATACAAATACTATATCGGCATACTCATGTGCAGTAAAGGTATTCATAATTAATATTTTAAATACTCTAAAAACCAGAAAAGCTTCCAAAAAAACAATTTTACTAAACAGCATGTTGACAGGTAACAACAAAAATATGTATAACAAGTATTAATAGCAATTCGTTTGTTTTCTAGGGTAATATGTTTTTATCAGATTTTGTGGATTGCGGTGTCAGCACAGATTAACACTTTCAGATAAACAAGTGCAATTATCTCGAATACGGTGGTAAATACGAAGTCGAAACAAGAGCACCTTTTTTACTTGATAGGATTTGGGCAAATCAGTTTTAACTTTAAACTTGCAAAATTCCGAATGGCATAAAAAAATTACTTGATAACGTTACCCGTACTCCCACTTCCGATGCCTATGGTTTACAAATCCTAACAAAAACCAGTGTGAATATGGACCTTCAAGCATGATATCGAACTACCGAATTTTATTTAAATCGGTTTTTTCGTTTAGGTAATACAAACAATAACATAATTTTCATCGACCCCGTCTGGACGTGGTTATCTCGAGGGGGGTGCATTTTCAGATTCTGTTTATAGGAACTTTTTTACCCATTTTTTTGTGTAGAATTTGTTGTTAAAAAGTTTTGCACGCATTATGAATCACCTTGTATACAAAATAACAGTTTTGTATTTAAACAAAGTTTCATGTAACAATTCATGCAGAAAATGTAAAATATTAAAAAAATCAATGAATGAATACGTTAAATAAAATTTAACCAAAACACTATAACTAAGTGAAATAAGGTGGAGCTTAAAATCAGTATATAATATAGTGACCTAGTGTCAATCGACGTATATGTATCAAAAGTATAGTAAATAATTACAAATGATTGAATCTTATCGAAGCTCCGAACGAAAAAGATGTAAGTGCAATAAGGTACTCGCGTATAAATACAAATTCTGTCAATTAACCGAACTCTGTCCATCTCCGATTAGAGCTACCCAGCGGCTAACTGAAACGATCTAGTATCCGAAAGTAGCGTTACAGTAGGTGGTACACAAGCAGAAACTTGACCGTTACAATTCTGTCGTAACGATCAAAGACTAGACCGTCACACCCCTTATGGGATGATTTACTAAATATTGTAACAAAGTGTTACGTTTAATTCCATATATATTTAATAAACCAATTCAATACTAATCTATACTGCAATATTCAATCGAATTAATTAAAATGTGAAACAGCAAAATTCATACTATAATTGGAAGATATTTGGGATACAGAATTAATTCATTATATATGGGATGATTACACAAAATTTATATAAAACTAATCATATACAAGGTACCTTCAAGAAAACTTAAACCTGATTCTTGACATGGAAGTCCACATATGATTTGAAATTGAGCAATTTCATAACAACTTAAGTAGTTACCACGCCACAAATGGAAAAGTGGCGAAAGGTATTACGTTCGGATTCCCAAGAATGGTTACCCTTCAGGGCGTTTTCCAGTAGTCACCGGTAAGATGAAGTATATTTTTCTGAAGGGCCACAGTCAATAACGCCACACATGTTCCTTTCTGTGCTCGCTTGAACGACGTTACTATTAATAAAGGTGAAAATCCTGCCATTTCTATTTCCAGATCAACTGATGACAAGGGAATATTAATTCATTTTTAACTCCTACCCCTGTTGCATTTTCAGTGTCATTTCTTTGATAATTTTTAATTTGCATATTAAGTATCAGTAATAACTACGGGACAAAGCAATATGAAATTAGTGTTATCCTTTGTCAACTGCTCACTCTACCAGTGTCCGGTCCAAGCATAATTCAGCTATTTTAGTTTCCAAAAGCTCCCTTTTTATTGAAAGCACAGTATCCCATTTATAATTTCCAAATCTAATCAATAAGTTTAAGACATTCAAATATCTTAAGACCACTAAATTGTTATGCTTGAGGATTGTTGTTTTTTTATCGCACATTCACTTAAGTTGGACAAATTTCCTAGTGTTACACGAAAACAAGCTTTATTATGCATGTTCAGTTCGTTGGCAAACATGAGTAGTATATTACATATATGAAATTACTTACTTTCTTAGGGTAAAATTGAACCTAATAAATCCTTAGTATTAACAGAAATATTGTGCCCCGATTTCTGAATTTCTTGACTTTACTAGCACTGAAGTTAAAATTTTTTATATTAACGATGCAATTTATAACTTTTTACATTGTGCTTTTATTTTGGTAGACTTAAATTAACTTCGCTTTATTTCTGTTTGTTCCTTATTTTTCTAGCGATTATCTGCAAAATCAAGCTATGTACATTTTTTAAACAGTCATTAGCTACAATCATTAAACAGTTTTTTCTTTTCTTTTCTTCCGGGCCATTACTGTTCTATTAATTCACGTAAATGATGCTAAAAAAATTCCAACTTTAAATTTTATTTTTTTTAACAAAAATTACCACTTTGGATAGATTGGTTTATATATGTATTATACATAAAGATAATATTGCACTTTATCAAGGCGATCTTTAAGGATTAAGATAACATAAATTGAAAAATAATTAGACGTAAATCGCATTAAATATTCTCACTTGTATTGCTTCTTATAATGCCTAAGATGCAACCAGGTTTTTGACCCATACAACCAAGCACACTATATTTCCTTGCAGTAAATAGATAAAATGTTATAGCATATTAAGATCATTATAATTTTTAAATTTGCACATTAATAAAAATTTCTAATGCTGGAATTATAACTTCGCTATTTCCAACATACATATACGAATGGCATTTTAAAAATTTATTTTTTTCGTATACTATTACTTTAAGTAATAGGCCTTTTATTAATACATTAAATTATTATCTTAACTTTCTGTATTTATTACAAACTACACAATTAATAACAAAATTTCTAGTGCAATTTAATACCAATAATTAGATGGTATTTTAAAGTTGTTGTATACATACATACAGTGGCAAAGCATTTATTATAAAATATAAAACAAAATAGGTTTTTTTTAAAACCATCCAGTAAACTTTGTTTTCTCCAATGCATATATTGTGTTTAAAAAGGCATCTCATTTATAAAAAGCCACCGTTCAACTATCTCCATAAAAGAAAGTAAGTAGAAAAGTTATCCGATATGCAGTGTACGCTATTCGCTATTAGGAAATATAAAAGGCAATAAGAGAGACATTTTCAAATCATATTTATGGGGTCAAATAGTGAATGATATTTGGTATCATTTTACGAAACCAATTCCATGTCCATTATTTAAATTCTTCTTAAATCTTAAATTGATGGGTAAATATAAAGTGTCAAAAATTGTTTTCATAATATTAATTTTATTGGGTAAGTATTAGATATTTTTTAAATAGTAACATTAAATACTTATTGATCCCATGTTTTTATTATTTTCACATTGGGACAGCATTTAACGGCGTCTGTTTTCAAGTTGAACACGAACAAGTCATAGTCCATTTGTGCTTATAATTAATTTGCAGAAATTCTTTAGAAGTTTGTGAAAGACAAAATTAACAATTTAATATTAAAATTATTATACCTAAATATCATGTTATATTGCTGAACGCAATAAATATATTTAACCTGAATTAATTTAAAATAAACTGTTTCGGTCAATGTAAACCTATTAAAGTAAACGTCGCATCACATCTAACATTTACATTAAACTACATTTTAAATATTAATTTTAAGTTTTTCAATGTTTATATGGAAATATATTCCGTTAACCAAATAATGAAAATTAAATAAAAGTACATGGTGTCCGCGATATAAGACGCATTACTTTATCACTTTATTTTAGGTGCGCGACAAAGAACTCTTACTCGTATAAACTATATGTCTAAATTGCATAGTTTACGAAATGTTTGCAATTAAAGTCTTTAGCCCGTCCCTGCTTTTTAACTTGGTCTGTTGTGTAAAACAAAAAATGGCTGGTCGACTTTACAACTTTAACCAGTGTTCGAAACCGAACAAACGGCTTCGGTATGACGCATACGATTTCATAGTACCATTATTAATGACTGTATCCAGCTGTTTATTATAAATACACGCTAATAACTATTTAAAATAAAATGTTTTATTATCTTCCTTAAAATTTCTGGTGGTGTTAATTGTGCAAGTTTATAATTTCTTTAAAATAAAAACAAGATTTATACTTAATAGATGCCATTTTTAACATTTAAATAAGTTTCACTTTTACAAAACCGATTTAACACGAAATTAAATTATTTTTGATAAACATCTTCATATTTATTTTATACTTCCCAATTTTAGCCAATAGTGGACACCAATAAATCTTCATATTATTAATTTTGCAATAACCTGTGTTATATACATAATTCAAATCTTGTGAAAATAGTTAAAAATCTGAATGCTAAATAGAATTGATAAAATGCTACCTAATTTCTATGCAGTAAAAAATAACTTCATATAAATCAATGTTTATTAAATATGCGTCAATTTCAGATATTAGTCAACTAAGCAGCTGACTCGAAAAAGTACATTCATACTAAATGTAAACCGATACAACGAAAACAAAGTGGTGTTTATGTTTTTAAAAGTACGTTTAATAGTATAAGATATACAGGCCTGTATCCATGATAGATTTTTATGGAAAAATTTACAAATTTTTTTTTAATCAGATTAAAAATTTCTAAAGATTTATGTTCGCAAAGGCCCTGGGTATACGTTCTTAAATAATGAATTTTATTTCCCGGACACCCTGTATGTAGTCAACAAGATGTCACTAATCGCATGGTAACTAAAAACATTCCTAGAAATAGATAATCTAACAATCATGAAAGCAAGGATACACAACTACCAGCGGAACTTTAAGGATAACTCTATATTCTATTACGTTAGATAAGAACATGTAATTGCTTATTAAACTTGTCTTATTAAAGAAAATTGAAGCCGCCTACTTAATCTATTTGCGAGTTATTAATTACCTGAAAATTTTATACTCAGCGTTGAAATAATGAAAACGGAAATTAGCTTCCAACCCTAGACCTGTTGTTACTTTAAGAATTTTCTTTAAAATACTTTAATTATGTCTAGAATGAATTCTTGCGTTAACCTACCCCAAATAAAAATTGCAATTACAGATGTATATTCAAAGCTAGCATAACAAAATGAAACATGTAAAAATATTTAACAGGAGTATTCACTAGTAATAAATGATATAAATCACAATTTAGATTCTTACAAAATATGCAGGGTAGATCAAAAGGAACAAAAACTGAAACGAATGTTCCTTTGCCATTTTTAAATGTGAACAATATTTTCTGACTTATATCAATTCTAAAAATGAAAAATAAAACATGTAAACATTTTTAATATTAGACAACTGAAAATGTATAAAACAAAACACTTTAATAACGAATTGTCTTCCGTCAGCAACTAAACATGCTTCAGCACACCTTCCTATTGCTTGAATGATGTTACGTAATATCTGCAGTGTTATTTGGTACGTCGCTTGAAATACACGGTTTTCTAGTTTATTAACATCGGCCACAGGTGTTTGGTAAACTAACGATTTCAAAACACCCTATAGAAAAATTGCAAGGTGTCAGATCTGGCGATCGTGGTGGCCAGGGAATTGGACCACCCCTGTCAATCCGACTGTCATGGAAAATATTGCCCAGGTATTCCCGTACATTTCGTGCAAATTGCGCACCTGCCACGTTGTGCATAAAAATTATATTTCGACGGAGATTTAGAGGCAAATCGTCCAAAAATTCTGGAAGCTAATTTTGCAGAAAATCTAAATAATTTTCTCCGTTTATACGGTGCGGCAAAATATGAATAAACTAAAAATAAAGTAATTACAACAGTTGTAAAAAATAAGTTTTGACGGAACCTACCAGTCATTCACCCAATAAACCAACCCAAATATTTGAACAAAAACGATGTTGGCGATTCTAGTCATCAATGTGGATTCTCATAACTCCAGTGGCGTTGATTATGAATATTGAAAATACCATATTAGGTAAATAAACATTCATCTGTCCACAGAATGGAATTTTGGATCGAGATTTAAATACCATACACAAAACCCCTGCCGAAGTGGACCACCATTATTTTGGAAATACTGGACTCTTGTGAAATGATATAGATCCCGTGGGTCGCGTCTCAGAGCACGCCATACGCGGACATGATTTGTTCTCGATTCTCTCACAATACACGTAATACTTCTTGAAGGATCGTCTATAAGCAAATAAATGACTGCATCTGCACGTGAACGAAGACGGCTAGCATTTCTACGTGATTGTATTATAACGCACCCGGTGAAAAGAATTCTATCTTCTAGTCTTCTAAAGACATTAGCATTTGGCAAACGAAGCTCAGGAAATCGTATCGCATACAATCACGCTGCTTGTCCTGCGTTATTATTTGAAGCATCAAGAGCATCAATATATCGTAACACTCGCGATTTGAGCCATTATTTCATACGTTAAAATTCAAAATACAAAAACCGTATCATTTTAATGACGAACAGTAGAAACGTTAACTAGTTATTTATGCACCACATTTGTTTTGATATTATTGCAAAGCCCTCTTAACTCATATTTGTCATGTTTTATTTTATACAATTGTTTAATATTAATAAGGTTACATATTTCATTTTTCACTTTTAAAATTGCTATAGGTCAGATAATATTGGCCACACTTAAAAATGGTAAAGGAACACTCGTTTCAATTTTTGCTGCTTAACTTCATGTCATAGTCCGTATCTGCGAATTTCGTAACACCCTGTATATTAAACTAGCATATTTTCTAAATCTAATACATGAATTGAAAAATATACATCTTATTTCTAAATAAACTTAAATCACGTACAAAGTTTGGTTTCAAATCTAGCTCGTTAATAAACCATTTTTAATGAAAAAAAAAGGAGTTTCTTCACGCGCTCAATCGAATAGTTAAATATGGTAAACGCGTGAATTAAGATTATCTATGGATTTACAATTTCTTAGACTACATCCCTTTAAGCACTAATTGCGTAATTTTATGATATTTAGGTACATACAACAACGCGAAAATTATGGGTTATTATGGGCCATAAATTTTAGAAAAAATTTGTGAGGTCGTTACCCAAAACAATTCGCTTAGACATTGTTTCTTTTCAAAACGTCGAGGGACGTAAATAAATATAGACTAGCGACACCTTATTCTCAAAATATAAATAAACAACGTCGATATAGCTTGCTACGTAACGCTAGACTTTCATTACATGGAAGGCAAAAATGTGCGCTCACTACATTTTCCTTAAACCTTCTAATCTTATGATTCTACCCTGTTTACGATGGGAAGAAACAAAATACATCCTACTTATTTACTCTAAACTAAATCTCAATTCGTGAGCTCAACCACAACTATTAGCTCAAGTCTTCTGCTATTAGATTCTTAAACAGAGAGGGCAGGTGTGATATCCATTATGATGATAGGATCCAGCAGCAGCGAAAATTTTGTAGTCTTTTTAGCCAAACATACATTTTGAAACCAGTCCTTAAAGTATTCATAAACATTCTTTGCTTTAAACAGTGATTGCCTAATATACCTGCAGTTCCCTGTAACACTAGAAACAGTGGTGTAAACAACTCACCATCAGCAGAAATCGTAGGTTGTAGCTCACAATAATTGCACTGATTTTGAACCTTTGTAATACCTTTGATCTGAATTAAAAACATTTTGCAGGCCGTAGTCAACCACGTGGGACTTCTGTAACGAACATTTCACATATTTGTTGTATATGATCATCCTTTTTGCTCTAATTTCGTACTAAATTTTGTTATTCTACGTGAAATCATACCAAATCTCATTTTATAGTGAATTTGGGGCTTTAAAATCCGATATTTCTACTAAACGTTTGGCTTCAATTGTCCATTGTCAAAGACTTATATGGTGAACTATTGCTCCTCTTTTGATTGCTTAGTTGAAAGTTACGCCATTTGCTTTAATATCGCCAAAACTATAAGACATATCAAAAAAAAGTTAAGACAAATCTGTAACTGTTTTATGAGTACTAAAGGATAGTAACAATAG
>JAHWXV010128302.1:0-11049 GCA_024586415.1 Phrixothrix hirtus | reverse complement strand
ACTAGAGCTTAGTATCGTGCTAGTTAGCGTAAGAATAAAACATTGACGAGTACGCGCAAAACTACTGTCCAGCTCCCCTCTTATAAAGAACTAGCTGGCAATAGCCTTCATCACACCCAGACACCTACAAGAACGAGGCGAAGGGGGCGTGGCCGCGTAGCGCTCGTGTGTGGTTCCAGGGGGTAACACTCAAAAATACGAAACAGTTCCGTTCGAACACTGTGCGGGCAAGGATAATGAATTACCGGACCCGCGCGGATAATGAACTACCGGACCCGCTCTCGCGGGAAGTTGACGATAGTGAATTCGTAATTGAACCCATAACGGACCTAAGCGACCTCTTGCCGCCGGAAATTAAGCAGGAACGCCGAACAGACAAATGTGTATTACCCATCACGAGACTGTATGAACAAATTAAGGACGCGAACAAACAAAGTACTTCGTGTTGTGCGTTAAGGTTAAAACTCCAAATTGTGCTGCGACAAGGCCCCGGTAGCCAATTTCTAGCGGAAAATTACTCGACCGAACACGGCGCATTCGTGCGGAAACGCGGCACCGAGACGCAACTATACGTGCCATCGGAGTGGAAGCGACGCATGCTTCACGAGTGCCACGATGCACCTGGGGCTAACCATCTCGGAGGGAGAGTAACCATACGAGCCATCCTACGTCAATACTATTGGGCGAAATTACATCAAGAAGTCCGACATTACATACACCGGTGCGCAATATGCCGATCGGCGAAGGCTGGAATCCGACAAGAAGACGCCAATATGACGCCGCAAGCAGCCAAATTTCTATTTGAAATTCTGAACGTCGACATCATGGGCCCTTATCCAAAGACGGCACGGGGAGCCGGTTCATCCTGGTAGTGACGGGTGTCTTCTCGAAGTGGGTGGAGGCTTGGCCATTGGTAGAGTCGAGCACTAACACCGCCAGCAAGATCATGGAGGAAGAGATGTTCAGCCGCTGGGGGTACCCAAAGAAAATCATCTTCAACCAGGGACCGCAATTTATAAACCGAAAATGGAAAACTTTCTGCGAAAAGCTCCACATAGAAATCCGAACCTCCGCGGTGGAACATCAGACAGCCAACCAGACAGGGAGACGGACGTTTCGGGCCCTGCTCTTAGACAAAAACCAAAATACCTGGGATCAAGAGTTACATACGTTCCTGTTTAACTTAAGGACCCGAAGAAACGACGCCTAACTTAAACGACCTGGCGATTGGAAAAATGGGAATCTAGACCAGAACAGGGAACCGATGGAACAACACGTTCAAAAGGCACGCGACAGCCAAGCGCCATAAATTGTGAGGTACATTGGCCCACCCACAGCTGGACCAAACGCCCCAAGGCCAGGAGACATGGTGATAGTAAGAAATAAATACATCATAGGCAAGCCGTTCGCCCCAACATGGACAGGACTGCATCGGGTAATCAAGGCGGAAAGCCCGGCCGCCATCACCGTCGAGGGCGGCGGCAAATGGAGAAAGATCCACCTGGACGATACAAGACCATCACTAACCATCCTAGACCAGGCCTAATCGAGAAGGCGTTGTTTATAAATAGTAATTTTCTTAACATTCTCTCTTGGCGTCGCGCTCGTTTCTGCCTGCGTCTTCTTCCATAGGGAGACTTTTGGTGTCCTCCTGGTTCGTTGTTGCTGGTGTATCAGCTTTCGCGGAGTCTGGGAAGTAATATGGCCTTAGCAGGTTGAACGTCAAATTCAAAGCCATATCTGGGTCGCTGTGCGTTGCACTGGCGATGTTTTTGGGGAGATTCTCAATCGTCCCCGGCGGTAGTTTTACATAATCACTTTTTTCGTCGTAAGTGATGTTGGCGTAGTAGTAGTTTTCCAGCGCTTCCAGCTCACGGGCTGTGAGCTTGACAGGCTGGCTATTTGACATCTTGGAGTATAGGTATAACAAGCCCACAAATAAAATATTAAAATATTAAATCTGTGCACCAACGCCTATAGTCGGAACTGGATACTACAACCGACCCACCGCAGCAAGCTGAAGGGGCCTAAGTTACAGTATCACAATGGAACAATGAGGTAACAACAAACACAACTTTATCTATTGCAAGCTCAACCCACACTCCATATCTCCACGACGATGAACTCATGGTTGACGGTGTACCAAGTTATAACAAAACTTTTACCACCTTCATCCTGATTGTATGCCTGAGGTATGCAATAGCGCCGCCTACTCGCGGCTTCCCAACTAGGTGGAGATTGAAGTTCGCGGGTCTTGTCGGTACACGCACGTACCGACGACTTAATACCGCTTAAATTTTTATTTTACAAATTTTCGGTTTTTAGTAGCCGTACTGCGTACTGTTGTCACCGGATACTGTTGTCTTCAAAGATCTTCCAGTATTTCTTCGTCTGAAATGTCTTCAGGTAGTCTCCTTAGGACTACCTTCAGCACCTTTTGCCTGCTTAACTCATGGGCGTGGAAAGGGATCTCGGAATCACGTAGATATTGCGTGATTCCGTCATGATCCTCTTCAGTCGCAGGTTGCCCGGATATGCCCAATGCCACGTTCTTTGCACTGGAAATATTTATGTTTTTTCTTATGAGATCGCTCACGACGGAGGTCCATTTCGCTTTTCGTCGGATGACTATGGGCGGTGCTTTCTTCGGCTTTCTGTGGGCCTGGGCGGACTTCTGGGGCTCGTCGATGATAGGAAGCTCTTCCAGGTGCGATGTTACTTAGTCCGCTACCGCCGTTGCTTGGAGCACTTCGTATTGGTTTTGGACTACTGAGACTTCGGGAGCTAGTGCTGCCTGTTTAGACGCAGGACAGTCACTGGCCTTCTTGGGTTTCCTTTTCCTCCTATTCTTACCTCCGGCTTGCTGGAAGCCTTCGGCGCCGATGTCGGAGGAAGCTGGGGCTGGGTTGGCGGTAGTTTGAGGAAGCTGGCGCTGCTCCTCGTCCGAGGTGTACGCCTTGCTCGCGAGCATGTACTGAGCGAATATCATAGCATCCTCGGTGGGTGTGAATCTGGTTCGTGGGCCATGGCTTAAAGCTGCGGTGTTGGCTGCTGCGTCGCTGATATGGCTTTTTCTATCATCATATCGTAGGTATGTTGGGCTTCCTCCGCCATCTGCGTGATTAGGAACCTCGCCTCGTCTAAGCGCCGTTCGTCGATCAATCTCTGAACTCTCAACATGCTTTCGAACAATCTTACGATATCGTCGGGACTAATTTTTGTAGTATGGCTGCGCTTATCGTACTAGGATTCACAAAAGTATTTTACACTACACCCGACGCACCGCTACAATATGTAGAAAGGGCCTAAGGTATAGTACAAGAGCGCACAAGAAGTAAAACTGCAACTGCCAACGAACACGTCTGCACTCGCTGATAGCTGCAAGCGCACCACTCTGCTCTCACTATCCACTCACTCACTGCACCTATTCCACATCTGCAACGGAATTGTTTGTCGTTTATATAGATGCGTATTCTGTCGCCCGTACGTATGCCGGTTGACGTTTGTGGGGAGGAGTGTGGTTCTTCTAGCGGATAGTGAATCGGGATAGGGTGTGCGCTGAGCTTCCAACAGATATGCACCTGTTTGTTGTCAAGCTCATTCTTCTCTTGTCACACTGTAACTTAGGCCCCTTCAGCTTGCAGTTGCAGTATCCAGCATACTAGTGGTACTCGATATTGCAAAACCCTTTGTGTTTGATAGTGCCCAAACTCCAATTGAAAATGTCTCTTGTGCTCAGCGACGACGTAAGGAGCGCTGTGCTCTCCATTCTGAAAACGGTCAAAAATTACTATGCAAGTGGAACCGAAGAGGAATTCATACAAATCAGGAATTCAGATTTAAGAAAACTTCCCGTGAACCTGAGCGAACTCGCCGCCGCCGACATCAACGAAGCAGAGGTTGTTTTTCTGGAAATGATTGAAAAAGACGATCAGTTAATCGCCGCGCGGAAGAAGAGTGCCGAAGAAGCAGCGATGGAAGTAGACGCAGAAGATAAAGAGGGCTTCGCCCAGCAAAAAGGGAGGAAGAGGAAGTCCCACAGACAAGTCACAGCTGAGCCGGCGAACAAGCTAACTACCAGCAACCGGTTCGAGCCACTCTCCGACAACAAAAACGCCCCGTCAAGAAAACAGAAGAGCGAGCAGGTGCCGCCAAACGTTCTGCGCGACAAGTCTAAGTGGACGCAAGTGTGCGAAGACCTCACAGCTTAGAAATCAATATCGATGATGCCAAGAACATGGCGCTTGGCATCAAACTCCACCTCCAACGGGAAGGCGACTACGC
Source organism: Phrixothrix hirtus (assembly GCA_024586415.1). Lineage (NCBI taxonomy): Eukaryota > Metazoa > Arthropoda > Insecta > Coleoptera > Phengodidae > Phrixothrix > Phrixothrix hirtus. The sequence goes on along the minus strand of JAHWXV010128302.1, from coordinate 6,765 downwards.
GACGGTAGTAAAATACCTAAAGGAAAGGGAAATCCCTTTCCACACATATTTGTTCAACAAGGAGAAGCCTCTGTGGGTGGTCATTCGTGGCCTCCCGCAGGAAATAACCAATGAGGAAATCAAACGCTAAGGGATCCCTGTGGTATCGGTGCGTAGGATGCACAGGGGGCCAGAAAAGATTCCAATGCCACTCAACCACATGTAGGTGGAGAAATAACCAGCGGGGAAGGCAATCTTCGCCATCAAAGCAGTCCTTAGCCTGCATATAACCATCGAGACGCCGCCCAGAACGAAGAATCCCGTGCAATGCCGCAACTACCAAAAGTTTGGGCACACCCAACGGCGGTGCAACGCGCAAACTAAGTGCGCCAAATATAGCGCAGACCATGAAACAGCAAAGTGCCAGAAAAATCGCGACGAGCCGGCCAAGTGCGCGAACTGCGGTGGCGGGTACACCGCAAGTTGCCGGAGGTACCCAAACCGCCCGCAACATCACGCAGCAGCACTACCATTTGCAGCAGCACCAGCACGAAGCGGCGTGTCATACGCCACAGAATTGAAAGGGGAAGAGCCTCGCACTCCGACGGAGACATTTACTGAGAAGCTGTTCAGCTTGGAACAGCTGATGCAAGTCGCCCGACTTCTCGTGGACGCCACGAAGGAATGTGGCACTATATTAGACGGCATAGCACAAATAATGCTATGCCTGCCAGAAATTCTAGCAATTCTAAAATAATTGTAGAACGACCACATTCCATCCACAATGGGAAGTCGGTGCACGCACTGACGACAAAATCACATCTAAAATGCATAAATATCCGTCGGTGATATAAGAAGTGATTTCTTGGGGCTCCATTTACCAATCAAACATTGACATTGACGTTCTTCTAGCGATTTATTTCTGAAATACCGCTAGTATTTCTGGTAGGCATAGCATAATTTTTGCTATGCCCTCGGAGATTATTCCAAACTCCTTCATGACTTTTACTAGGAGTCCGCCGACCTGCATCAGGTTTTCAATTTCGATATACTTGCTTGATTTCGTTGTAGTTCGGGGGTCTTACCTTTTTACCATCGAAGCGTGACACGCCCCTTATCTGGGATGCCGCTGCATATGCTGTTGGAGGTTTGGGGCGGTTTGGACACCCCCTGTAACTTGAGGTATGCCCGCCCTGCAGTTTGCGCACTTGGCGGGCTCTTCGCGACTCTTCTGACACTCGGCAGTTTCGTAATCTGCATTGCATTTGAGGCATTTTATTTCTGCATTGCACCGCCGTTGGGTGTTCCCAAACTTTTGGCAATTGTGGCATTGCACACGGTCTCTCGTTCTGCGTGGCGTTTCAATAATCACATGCAGGCTAAGCACTACTTTTATAGAGAAAATTGCCTTCTCCGCCGGAGATTTCTTCACCTCCATGTAATTTAATGGCATCGGGATCTTGTCTGGCCCCCTGTGCATCGCATCCTACGTACCGATAGCATAGGGATCCCTTAGCGTTGGAGGTCGTCTTTAATTTCCTCTTTCGTTATTTCTTGCGGGAAGCCACGGATGACCAACGCAGACGCTTCTCTTTATTAAAGAGATAAGTATGGAAAGGTATTTCCCTTTCTTTGAGGTAGTTGACGACCTTCGTGTGGTCGCCTTCGCTTTGGAGGTGGAGTTTGATGCCAAGTACCATGCTCTTGGCTTCTTTGATGTTTACTTCCAGGCGGCGGAGGTCTTCGCACACTTGGATCCATTGAGATTTGTCGCGCAGAGCGATTGGCGGGAATTGCACGCTCTTCTGCTTATCTGCTGGGGCATTTTCGTTTCTGGTGAGTGGCTCGAATCTGTTGCTAGTTGATAGCTTCGTCTCCGGCTCTGCTGCGGTTTGCCTGTGGGATTTGCTTTTCTTTCCTTTCTGCGGGACGAATTCCTCATTGTCTTCTGCCATGGGCTCTCCTTCTGAGGTTAACTATTCGTAGCTGTTTGCTACCATCTTCTTCGCTGTTTCTTCGGCGCTATTCTTCTGCACGGCGATTATGTGATCTTCCTTTTGGATCATTTCTTTAAGAACGACTTCCGCTTGATCGACGTCAACGATGACGAGTTCTCCTGGGTTCTTGGGAATTGTTCTTATTTCTGCGTTCCTGATGAGTATATGTTCACACGCGGACGCATTTTTCCTAGTTTTCTATAGATTTCAGTATGGAGAGGATAGCGCTTCTTTCACCATCACTAAGTACGGGAGTCATCGTTATTATTGGAGTTTGCGGACTGTCACACACATAAAATTTATGCACTATCGAGTACCATTAATGAGTTTGATACTGCAACCGACCCACCGCAGCAAACCCAAAGGGCCTAAGTTACAGTATCTGAAGAAGTATATAGGAACGACCGATAAATGCGTGTGCATCTGACGGCAGCTCGATGCATACTTATTGAGAGGGAAACGCAACTCTAGCCAGGGGGTGACGTGCACTACGAGTTGACTCCGCCCACTTCAATAACTAATTAGGGTAAAGCGCTATATAAGCCCGACTCGCACTGCACTTAAGGAGTCTCAAATAGAGTGCTCGATAGACCTCCGACAAGTGTGGCTGTGCTTTCCTAGCTCCTTACTTATACTTCTTGTGCTCTCTTGATCTGTACCTAGGCCCCTTCTACATATTGTAGCGGTGGGTCGGGTGCAGTATAAATACTTTTGCGACTTCTAGTGTGTTACACCAATGTGCTCATGCTTACAAAGATGGCGGCGAACGACCTCGCGGCCATCCAGCGAGTCTTCGAACTCGCAATAAAAATTCAGAATGCCGTCAAAGAAGGTAACTTCTATGAGGCAGAATACTACATATCGCAGTATCCGGCACACGACAGACGCTTTTTCATAGAGCGACTCGAACTCGCAAGATCAAACTGTGCGACAGCAAACTTCGTAGCAGATGTTAACACCAGCTCCCTACGAAGAAGCTGCACCTCCACCGAGGATGCTGCGCAATCCGCGCAGAACATCCTCGCCAGCTCTCTCCGACGTCGGCGCCGAAAGCTTCCAGAAAGCCGGAGGCAAGAAGAAGAGGGACCGGAAACCAAAGAAAGTTGGCCCTGCACATAAATAGACAGCACTAACTCTCGAAGTCGTCTACCGCTACCAAGTACTCCAGGTAACGGCGGCAGCAGAAGAGACAACAACAAAGCTGGAAGAGCTACCCACCATCTACAAGCCCTCCCAGAAGCCCGTCCAGGTCCCTATCAAGACCACGAAACCCCGTCCATCGTTGTCCGACGTAAAGTAAGGTGGACCTCCGCCGTGAGCGATCTCACGAAGAAAAATATTAAAATTGCCAGTGCGAAGAACGTGACATTGGATATAACAGTACAACCGGCGACCGAAGCGGATCACGACGGAATCACAGTATACCTACGTGATTCTGAGATCCCCTTCCACACCCACGAACTGCAAAGGTAGAAGGCGCTGAAGGTAGTCCTGAGGGGGCTACTGCAAGACATCTCCGACCAGGAGATCCTGGAGGATCTCCTGAGGGAAGAGTTCCCCACAACCTCTGTGCGCAGGATACGCCGGAGAAAAGATAAAGCTCCAATATCACTCAACGTCGTTGAACTAGAAAACACGACGGAGGGCAAGGCCATTCACTAACTACGGGCGGTGCTACATCTGCGTGTAATCGTCGAGTCACCTAGACGTTGTAGAGGCATGAACCAATGCTACCGATGCTAGAAGCACGGACACTCACAATGGAACTGCTATGCGGAGCCGCGGTGTGTAAAGTAAAGTCCAGAGAGACACTCGCCGGCTGTGCTAATTGCGATCTCCAGCACACCGCAAGCTACAGAGGTTGCTCGCGGTTTCCGCGAGCAAGAAAAGCAGTTTCCGGTACTTCGGCGAGTGCAAGGGTGCCGAGCGTAAACTACGTGGAGATGGCGAAGTCGGCATCTCCAAAGAACGCCAAGATGATATACGATACCGACATAAACATGAAAAATCAACGCGACGCGAGTGAGGGTGCGGGTCGCGGCCAGCTAAAACTCGATTCCTCAAAAGTGCGCGTGGCGGCTAGCGTCGTTCTTTAAGTGACGCGGTGCGCGAACACGTTCGCCGAGGGCATTGAAGCAATAATCAATGCCCTACCCGACATACTACAAGTTTTCGGGTATTAAAACCGAAAATTTGGGGATATTCTGTCGTCGGTACTTGCGCGTACCGGCACACTACCCGCAAACACATCAATCCCACAATCCCCGCCTGAAGCTGTCATCGAGTGCAGTTATGTTCGTTGGTAGTTGCATTTTACACTACCTGTGCGCTCTTGTGCTGTACCTTAGGCCCCTTCTACATATTGTATCGGTGGGTCGGGTGCAGTGCAAATGCTCGTGAATTCTAGTGTGCTTAAGTGTGCTTACGTCACGACCATGGACCCCGACACTATAGCTAGACTCTTTCAACTAGCGTTGAATGTCCACCTGGTCATAAACGAGCAGAGATTCGACGAGGCGGAATACTTAAGTTCGCAGCTGCCGGAGGACTGTCAACAAGTTTTCGAGCAAAAGCTTGAAAATGCCAGGGCCAACGCAGCGACTGCAAACTTCGTAGCGGACAACAGCGCCCTACCAATCTATCACACCTCCACCGAAGAGCTGCGCACTTCGCGCAGCAAATCACCCGAAACGAAGCGTACTCCTCGGAAGAGGAGCAGCGCCAACTACCATAGATCGCCACCGAACCAGCTCCCTCCGGCATCGGCGCCGAAGACTTCCAAAAAGCCGGAGGCAAGAAGAGGAGGAAGCGCAAGCCCAGAAAAGCAAGCGACTGTCCTGCACCCAAGCAGGCAGCGCTTGCGCCATCAATGGGAAACGAAAACGAAAACCGCTACGATATGCTGCAAACACCGGTGGCAGTAGAAGAAGTAGTAATGGAAGAGCTCCCCACCACCGCAGAGCTCCTTCATAAACCAGTACAGGTCCTAAAAAAGGACAAAAAAGCACCGCCTATCGTTATCCGTCGAATGGAGAGATGGACCTCCGTCGTGAGAGACCTCACGAAACACAATATAAAAATCACGAAGGAATCACTAGATACCTGCGTGATTCCGAGATCCCCTTCCATACTCATAGCCTACGACGTGAAAAGGTCCTGAAGGTAGTCATTAGGGGGCTACCTCAGGACATAACCGACCAGGAGATCCTGGAGGATCTCTAAGAAAAAAGTTTCCCGGTAATCTCCATGCGCAGGATGCGCCGGACAAATGACAAGACCCTAATGCCACTCAACTTTGTTGAGATGGAGAATACGACGGAGGGCAAGACCATCCATAAGCGTCACCATAGAATCACCAAGGCGTCGTAGAGGCACAAACCAGTTCACCGGTGCTAGAAACATGGACCTTCGCAGCAGAACTCCTACGCGGAGCCGCAGTGCGTGAAGTTTAGTGAAAACCGCCTCTCTGGATAGTGCGTGAAGTCCAGAGAGACGCCCGCTAGGTGTGATAACTGCGACCAACGGCACACCGTGACCTACAGAGGCTGCCTGCGGTTCCCGCGTTTAAGGAAATCAGTTCCCGGTGCATCACTGAGTGCGAGGGTACCGGGTGTGAGCTACGCGGAGATGGTGAAGTCGGCATCTCCAAAGGACGCCAAAGTGACTAGCGCTACAGAAAGCGCGAAAACAATTCAAGACGCGAGTGCAGGTGCAGGCTACGCCCCTACTTTCGATGTAACTAAAGTGTTTGCGGCGGCAGGCGTCGTTTTAGCAGTGACGCGGGGTGCGAACACCTTCTCCGAGGGCATCGAAGCCATTGTGAAAGCCCTACCTCAAATATTGCAAATTTTCGGATTTAATATCCGAAAATTTGCAAAGCACGAAATTAAATGGTTCTGTCGTCGATACGTGCGCGCACCGATAAACATTCATACATCCAAATCCCACCCAGTTGGCAAACCGCCAATGGGCGGTGATAGTGTTTAAATCAGGGCTTCATTCAGGACAAAGGTGCTAAAAGTTTTTAGAACTTGGTACACCATTAGCCAAGAGGTTCATTGTTCAATCCCACATGGCAGTTTAGGAGAGTGCGCCGAGCTTGCATCAAGTACAGACATATTTGTTGTTAGCTCCTTGTTCTCTAGTGATACTGTAACTTAGGCGCCTTCAGCTTGCTGCGGTGGGCCAGTTGCAGTATCAACACAGTCAGTAGTGTAGAAATTTGTTAATAATTAATTAATTAATTATTAATACGCTTAAGATGTCCACATCAGGTTTTACGTTGGTTGACGCAACAAGAGACGCGCTTGTCGCCTATTTGTAATGCGTGGACGACATAAACCCCAATCGACCAGCAAAGCCCGCCGAAGAAGTTATTCGTTACCTTCCCCTACAACATATTAAAACTGGCAAGAAATCATCGAGAAGCTGCCGGAAACGAAGCGGAGAATATGCTCCGCGAATATACTAAGAAAAACGCGGCAACGAAGACAGCCATGGAACTACTCGACTCTGAAATGGGTTACTCGTCCGAAGAACTCGAAGAGGGTTTCACACAACCGAAGAAAACCGTCAAGTGGAAGAACGCAAATCGCAGCAATGAAGAGGCAAGCCCAGTCCCAAAAATCTCTACCTCCAACAGGTTTGAGGCGCTCGCCCCCAAGGAAACTGCAACCCTTGGAAGCAGCGAGCAACAACTAAGAGACATCCCCCCGAAAGTGCTACGGCAAGCTGAAAAATGGACCAGTGTGGCCAAAGAATTTGCGAAAAAAAGCCTAAACATCGTGAA